>CAUYQU010040988.1:0-19635 GCA_963574635.1 Cheracebus regulus | reverse complement strand
TTGCAACTTTCTGTTCCCCTTTGTTGTATAGAATTAACAATGTGAGTTGACGTCAGCTACTGAAAGCTGAAGGTATATATTGGGACCCTATGCACAAATAAAATGGCTGTTTAGGCATTGCCTATTCAGTCCTCCAGACTCTGTCTTTCTGTCTTTCTTCTCTTCTGCGCACTCTCTCTTCCAGGTATAGGGATCCCCTTGCTGGCCAAGAGTCCCCGGCAGACGTGCCAGCCTCAACAAATGAGGAGCTGTGATCCCCTGTAGGAGGAGAGGCATTCTGATTTCTGGCGTTCTCAGCCTTTTTGTACTGGTTTCTTCCCATCTTTGTGGATTTATCCACCTGTCGTCTTTGTAATTGCCAGATTGGGTCTCTGAGTGGATGTCCAGCTTGTTGGTGATGAAGTTTTTTCTGTTTCTTAGTTTTCCTTCAGCGGACGCCCCTTCCCCACAGAGCTGGGCCTTCCCAGGTTCAGCTGTGCTTGCTATAAAACTCTCAGACCTCAGCACTTCCAATTGCTGTTTTTTTTGTGGGGATGGGACCAGCCGAGCCCAACTAAAAGGGCACCCAGTCCCATATACTCCGCACAGAGAAGCGCCATGCCAGGGCACCAGCAAAACAGCCACGCCAGCCAAAAGAGTCGCTCTGGTGACCCATGGGGCTCCTCCGCCGGGAATCTCCCAGTCTGTAGGCAACAAAAATTCATCTGAAAGTGTGGCATCCACTTGCTCTCTGTACTTTCACTGGGAGCTGCAATCCTGAGCTGCTGCTAATCGGCCATCTTGGATCTCTCTCCAAACAGATGCTTTTCAAAAGAAGACATATATGAGGCTAACAAACATATGAAAAAATGCTCATCATCACTGGTCATTAGAGAAATGCAAATCAAAACCACATTGAGACACCATCTCATGCCAGTTAGAATGAAGATCATTAAAAAATCTGGAGTCAACAGATGCTGGAGAGGATGTGGAGAAATAGGAACACTTTTACACTGTTGGTGGGAGTGTAAATTAATTCAACCATTGTGGAAGACAGTGTGGCAATTCCTCAAGGATTGAGGAATAAAAATTCCATTTGACCCAGCAATCCCATTACTGTGTATATACCCAAAGGATTATAAATTGTTCTATTATAAAGACACATGCACACATATGTTCATTGCAGCACTGTTTACAATAGCAAAGACCTGGAACCAACCCAAATGCCCATCAATGATAGACTGGACAAAGAAAATGTAGCACATATACACCATGGAATACTATGCAGCCATAAAAAAGGATGAATTCCTGTCCTTTGTAGGACATGGATGAATCTGGAAACCATCATCCTCAGCAAACAGACACAATAACAGAAAATCAAACACTGCAATGTTCTCACTCATAGGCGGGTGTTGAACAATGAGAACATGTGGACACAGGGAGGGGAGCATCACACACTGGAGTCTGTTGGGGGTGGGGGCTGGGGGTTGGGAGGGTGGGGAGGGATAACATGGGGAGAAATGCCAGATATAGGTGACAGGGGGATGGAGGCAGCAAACCACATTGCCATGTTTGTACCTATGCAACAATCCTGCATGATCTGCACATGTACCCCAGACCCACTTAATCAAGAGAGCCTTTCATGGCTCCTGTTCAAGCTATAGCATTTCTCTTTTTTCCCCTCTAATGGCTATGTCAATACTCCTTTCCAGGAAGAGAAACGTTCCTTAACTTTGAGGTTGCTAAGATTTATATGATGGAAAGTTTTAATAATTAAGGTCTAGCCCTATGTATAAAAACAGGGACAGCTATTTGTTTGTGGCTACATATAACTATCAGCCCACCACTTTTTTTTTATGATAGTAATCACGGCTCTTTGTGACTGGTGTAATTTCAAAAAGGAAGCAAGAGGCCATTACTGAAAAAATGTTAAAACACTTTATTGGTCACAGGGTATCCTCTGTGCCCTAGGAGTCAGGCAGTATAATTCAACTCAGAGAGCACAGATTTCATAAAATCTTATGAGTCAAAGTAGTACACGGTGATCTTCAGGATGCTCCCTGTCAGAAGCTCTTCCCATTTCCATGACAAAACAAAAGGAGTGGGAGAGTTTGGCCTATTGCCTCTTTCAATGGTCTGACCTTTTTAGCATCATCAATATATTCTGCATCATGCTCAGAAGAGCCCAGATTCCCTTTATAAGTAAGGTTAGTTCTATTTGGAATATGGGGAATTTAAAAACGTTATTGTGGATTATTTGGAAATAAGAAGAAAAGTCTTTGCATGAATCCTTTCACCATTATTACATTGGGAGAAATGAAATCTGATGGCAGATAGAAACACAGAAGTAATTCAGCAAGTATAAAATTGCACTGACCATTTAATTACTCAAATTATATTTGACACAGGATTAGCATTAGGCCTCTCCATCACCAGGTCTCTATTTTGCTAACTTTTATATTTCTTACAAATTCTAACAGACCTCCAGGATAATATGTAAGTTAGCAAATAGTCAGCATAATGATTTTTAAATATCCCCAACATTTTCAGCTTCCTGCGTTGTGTTTCACAAGCTTCACCTGTTTCTCTTTATGCAGCTAATAAATGGTTATTAAATGCCTGGTATATCTCAAGCACTATGCACAGTATTGAAGATATGATAGTAAATGAGATAAATACAGGTTCCTTACCCTGAAAAACTTTGCCATATTTTTGGAGACATCAGCAGGCAATGAGGCAATCCCAGCACGATACATGCTTTAACAGGAAGGAGCAGTGTTCTAAGGAACAACAGTAGAAAGGGACCTAGGCCGTATTGCAGAAATTACAGAAGTATTCCTAGAGAAAGTGACATCTAAACAGAATCTTTAGTGATGAGCCATTAGCCAGATGAAGGAGGATTGGTGGTTCTAAGAAAAAGTACAAGACAGAGCAATCAGCATTGGAAATAAATAGCTTTACATTAAAATATCAGCCACTCTGTACAGGTCTAAAGCTTAAGGGAAGGCTCCAGTTGAGGAAGAAGATAAAGAAGAGATGAGGTAGTGGGTAGAACTAATAGCGGGTACCTCATAAAGGCACAGGACTGCTGCAGAATGAGTGTTTAAGTTGAGGGAGGACTTTTATCGCACTATAATGGAAGGAGAAAGTTAAATAAAAAAACATAAATATAGACAGATTTAAACGTGCAGTGGCAAGAATTTGACCGAATTCCCCTAAAAGGTTTTCAGTTTTTTAATATCAGCAAATGTAGCAATCAGTAATTATTGATTACATTTTATGTCCCAATCAGTGTGATTAGAGTTTATCTAATACTCAGAATTTCCTGTGACGTTGACACTGATACCTCCCCAGTTTGCTGATGAAAAAAAAATTCCTCAGAGAAAATAGTTTGTCCAACATTGCAGTCAGAATGTGACCAAGTTAAAGATAACAGTCCAGACTCTCCACACATATGTTTATTTACAGTTCCTCCGATAACGTAGAGGAAACCGTTCTCTGCTCTGAAAATGGACTAGGGAACAGAGACAAGTTTGAAAAAGAGTAGAAAAGGATCAAAATAGCCACTAAGTTCTCCCATTCTAATTACAAGGGCTGCTAGATAGTGCTGAATGTGTAGAAATAGATTGTATCACCAGTCATTTGGCAATGTGAGATTTGCTCAGCAGCTCGATCAAGTGTGGACAAGGGAAAAGTAGGCACTCGAACTGACAGACTGGAAGAGCATTTTCCAGATAGATGATGTTTCAGTCAGCCCTGGCTGCCATCACAACATATCACAGACTTGGTGGATTAAACAACAAGTATTTATTTCTCATACTTCCGAAGGCTGGAAGTCTGAGATCAGCCTGCTGGCATGATTATTTTGAGGGAAGGCACTCTCCTTAGGCTACAGGCAGCCACCTTCTTTCCATATCCTCAGATGGCTAAGAGTGAAGGAAAGCAAGTTCTCTGGTCTTTCTTTCTATAAGGGAATTAACCCCATCATGAGTTCCCCAACCTTATGACCTTATCTAACCCTAAATACCTCCCAAAGACTACGTCTCTGAATACCATCACCCTGGGGATTAGGGCTTCAACATATGAATTTGGGAATGGGGTTCAACATTCAGTCCATAGCAGATGGAGAAAAATATGAATGATGATTAAATATGTGATTTAAAAAATAAAAAATTCAAGAGCTAGACCATGGGAATCTATAATGAATGAGAAAAGAAGTGCAGACCAGCAATGCAAGGGAGAAAGTGATGGTACCCCAAGGAGTTGAGAAAATAGATGGAATAGAAACAACTCAGCTCCAACATGAGAGAAGACAGATGCAGTGAGAGAACTGACTATTTAATGTTTCATAGACTTTCAGTTAATATCAAAAAGTAAATAAAGGTCTGTAGGTTTATTTTTACTTAGGCAGGAAGGGACTAGGGTGATTGGGGTATGCTCTGCAAACACACTTGAGAGAGGAAAACCTAAGAGGCAGAGAGAAGCTGGCAACTTCAAAGAAGAATGAATGGTAAATGACGTTTCCAGGAGAGAAGGGAAGGTGAAGGAAGGAAGTCAAAACACAGCTCCATGAACACTCCAATGAAACTGTGCCCTGTGCCTAGTAAAAGGGAAACACAGATAACGAGAAGAAAAAAAAAAACAATTCGTACTATATGTAATGTATACTCACTGCATGGAAATAATCTGTCTTACTGAATAATGAGGCTTAATAGTTATAACGAATGATTGAAATAAATTTTAAAAACAATATGAGATCGAGTCATTGAAGAAAATGTGATAGTTATTCAGATATAATTTTAAATAATATATTAACAGCATTTTTTTCTTTATCCCATCTTCTTTGAAGATAGAACTCAGAGAGTATCATCTATTTTCTACTGCTCCAGAATTTATATTCTTCAAGGCACAGCATTAGCAGGGAAGACATAATATTCAACAACTTCAGCCACTAGTAGACATTTTTAATTAACAAAATAAGTTTTGCTCAGTAAACTATTTATTTGATTGAAATTAAGAACACAAAAAATAATTTGCATTATATCAACTTTCAAGGAGTTTGAAAAAAGAACTGAACACTAAAATCCAATGGTATCTAGTTATATGGACTCGTACCTTTGAACACTTCAGCAGTTCTCAAAATGTGGTCTGTGGACCCCTTAAAGTACCCAAGACAATTTCGGGGGATCAGCAAACTCAGAGCCATTTTAATAATAAGATTATTTGCTGTTTCACTGTGTTGAGATTTACACTGAATGTACAAAACAATGGGTTAAACAGTCGACATTTTAAGTTGAATCAACGCAGTGGTACCAAACTGTATAGTGATTTAATATTAATCTCTGTATTATTTTCCTTACAGCCAATACATCCACTTTCACTTAAGAATGTCCTTGATGAGGCCAGGAGCAGTGGCTCATGCCTGTAATCCCAGCACTTTAGGAGGTCTAGGCAGACAGGCAGAACACCTGAGATCAGGAGTTTGAGACCAGCCTGGCCAACATGGTGAAACCCTGTCTCTACTGAAAACACAAAAAAACTATCCAGGCATGGTGGCGTCTGCCTGTAAACCCAGCTACTCAGGAAGCTGAGGCACGAGAATCACTTGAACCCGGGAGGGAGGCAGAGGTCTCAGTGAGCCAAGATTGCGCCATTGCACGCCAGCCTGGGCAAGAAGAGTGAAACTCCGCCTCAAAAAAAAAAAAATAGAATGTCCTTGATGAAACAGCGAAAAGTATTAGTGTTATTAAATCTGGGCCCTTGAGTACTTATCTTTTCAATATTCTGTGTGACAAAATGGAAAGTATACATAAGGCCCTTCTGTTGCATACTGAAGTATGATTGTTGTGAGAATAAAAAACATTGGTACAATTAAGTTATGAGCTGCTACTTTGTGAAACAACTTTTACTGAAAAGAAAAACTAGTAGATAAATGTGGTTATGCAGAAGTGGATATTTGGCAGACATGTCCTCAAAAATGAATAAAGTGAGCCTGTCACTTAAGGAAAACAACTGACAGTATTTATTGCCAATAGCACAATTTAAGCTTCAAGTGAAAGCTCCCATTAGCTTGACAGCTTTCCAATACTTAAAGAGTTGCTTGATGAATTTGGTAGTGATATTAATGAATGAAATTTTCTGACACTGTGTGATGAAATTCATTAACGTTTGGAAGATCTGTATAACTCAGCATAACAATATTCTCTAAGTGTTCAATGCATCATATTACAAAATCAACATTCACATTACACAACAGACCAGTGGATTTTCATGTCATGAGAAGTTTATTGAGATAGTTTTAAATTCTACATTACAATTAACCTTGAAGAAACTACCACATGCCAACTTTGGATGTAGTTCCAAAGAAGACTATTCACAGCTATCTTTAAAAGCTGTTAAATATTCCTCCATTTTAAACTACATACATATATGCAAGACTGGAGTTTCTTCATTTACTTCAAACAAAGTAACATATCAAAAAAAGTTGAATGCAGAAGCAGTTATAATAATGCAGCAATCCTCTGTTAGATCCAATATTAAGGAGATTTGCAAAAATGTAAAACACTGCTACTCTTCTCACTAAACTTTTATTTGAAAAACAGAGTTATTTCCTTAAAATATATTATTTAAGCTAGCATGTAATGGGATTATTGTTTTTTACAAATTAATAAAAAAAATTTAAACATTTTAATTTCTATTATTATAAATAAAAATATATAAAATTTTTTGATGTCTTTAGTAGAATTTCAGAGTACAAAGGGGGTCCCAAAACCAAGTTTTGATAATTTCTGATTTTGTTGAGCAAAATTTACCTTTAACTATGACTTGTATTGTATCCATAAATTTATTTAATTTTAAATGTTATATTACCATTAATTTACATTTTATGCCAGTCAAAAAAATCTGGTGTGCACGTTTTATTGCAAAAGATTTGAAACACAGCTGATTGTAATAAAATTAAAAATCGACGGCCCTCTCTGTCTTCCCACCATTTTGTTAAGACTGTAAGACAAGTCTTGCGGAAGTAGACCTAAGGGACTTTTGCACCAATATTGTACTGGCAACCCACCACATACACCATTTTTTATTGTCATGGCCCAAATTGAAAAACCTGTTTCTTGACTTTTTCCCTCCTCAGAGTATTTTTCTTTTGTCTTCTGGAAGCACGTTAGGAGCCTGAGACAATCATTTTTGCATGTATTTTTTTCCTTCCTTTTGGAATCTTAACCGTACAGAGACCTTAACACAAACCCTGATGCTCCCTTCATATTTCTCCAGAATAGCCCAAGCACAGCCTGCTAATAGGGTATGTATAATGAAAATCAGAATTTTGATTCACAGATCAACACTTATATAACTGGCCAAGGTGTTGGTAATAATCCTGAATGCATAGAACATATATTTGTTTAATAAAAAAGTGATGATGTTTGTTATAAATACTTTAAAAGGAACCTAATCAAATATGTTTTACCAAAACAGATGTTTCAGATGACAGAATATAGAAATATAAATCAGGGGTGGGATGGGTGAGTTGTAAAGAGGAGTATGAGAGTAAAGTAAAATCTAAGCTGTCACAGTCTAAGATATGGGCAAGGGGACTCCCTAGCCTATGATTCATATGTCTGCCCACTGGGTACAGGTAAGTCTTATTGAAATCACATAGAATGTTCCAGAAGAACGGCTTGAGCCCTTGTTGTGCATCCTATAGCAATTGCATCAGTCTCCTCCAGTGAATTCCTGAACATCCCCGAGAGCGGGGCTGAGGGTGAGGGCTGGAGTGGGGCTTATTTTCTCAGTCAGTACACCTCACAGCTTGGTTTCCTGCTCCTGTCCAGCTCACCCAGCCACAGTTCCACTCGGCCTCCATGCTGGATTTCACCTTTCTCTGGCAGAGGCACACTGTCACCTTCCAGGTTCACGTTCTTATCTCTCAGAATACTAGCGTCCTAATGTTGACCTTCATTAATTGCAGCCAGCTGAAAGTCTGTTTCCCAGTTTTCTTTATCTCTAAGTACTGGCCAATAAGATGTGTGTGAAGTTCTGCATAAATGGTAGTGTTCTGTGGAACTTCCAGAAAGCCTCATTAGGAGAGAAGAAATATGTTCTTCTTCCATTTCTCTGTCTTATCCCCTGGAATGCAGTTGAGAAGCTCTGTGGGAGTGACGACATGGGGAGCCACAAGGATGACAGCTTCACCGTCAGGGTGGAGAGTGGAGATCCAGAAGGAGCATGGGTTCCTGATGACTGACCAGGGAGTCACCAGGCCTGCTATGGACTGCTTTTCCCTAGAATTCTTCATGCGAGACACAAAGAAGCTTCCCATCATATTTAAGCCACCTTCTTTCAAGCTTCTTGCCATACAAAGCTGCATCTGATCATAACCAATACAACATCTTTTTTTTTTTAATTCCCCAAATTATAAGAAACACAAGGCTGTTTTAAATCAAAAACATTCAGTAGAAACTTGATGGTAACAGACATAGAAGTATTGAATAGGAAGGAAATACTGCAAATTCAGTAGCAGTCATCACTGTTTCTAGATATTTGTTACCACTTCTCTGCCACAGACATGTTCATCATTGTCTAGATGTGTCCATAGGTCTTTTCCTTCTGACATGCTCTTAAGGAGCTCCTCCCCTCTATTTTGACTTTTAAATGCTATCTTCTTATCTACTCATAGGAACTCCAAATACCTCTAACTTTATATTGTCAAACAGTTTGTGTCTGTCTTCTTCCCACCTACTCCACCCAAACTGCATCCTTAGCCTTGTACTTCTCAAGCAAAAATGATATCAAAACCTACCCTGTGCTCTTATTAACAAAAGAACCATCTTCCCCAGAGATAAACTAAGCAATTCCATTAGGAGGAGGAAACAGCCATAATCCATTTTTTCAATAGCGTTTTTCTTACTACTCTGTTATTACTTAAGTAAGAAGGAGCAAAACTGCAGCTGAAAAATTTAATGAAATCAGAAATTCCCCAACAGATTTTAGCCAAATTTCTGTGTATAATAAAAAGTACCTGGAAAAGTGTGAGTCCAGATTCTGCTGATGCTCTTGTGACTCATGTAAAAGCAGGAGCCATCTCCTCTAACAAAGAGGTACACTTTCAGTAATCTCTTATCCCCTCAATTTCTGGCCAGCTCTTGCTGATGCATGCAGACCTTGCCACCCTCAGCCTGCACTTTCTCCTTACATCTGTCATACCATGATTTATCTCTTAAGCTGCCATGGGCTGCAGCTTCTCTCTTAAATACAGCATTTTAATGCTTGCATTTTTACTGTTTCACCACTCAGCTTTCAGTTAATGCACACTATCCAAAAACTTTCTTACCTAATCTGCAATCTTTCCTCCAATCCCAATTACTGCAATTATCCTTCCATTTTTACCTACATTATTGAGTAAAAATCCCTGCTCTACAGCTTCCTCCTTCTTTATCTCCATTATTTTTCATCTCCATTTACCTCTGATAGAATGGAGATGAAATCGGAACATGTCACCACCTAAAATTCCTTCACCTCTTAAGTCTTAAACTTTAATTTCCTATTACCAAGAATTTTCAGGATTCCTTCTTTCTCTTGCTCTCTTTAAGACTACATTTTAAGTCTTTTGAGATAATTCTGGGAAAAGAAGGCTGAGCCAATGTCTCTGACTCTTCTCTTCTTAACTATCCAAAAGTAACACGGGCCAGAACAGAAAAGACCACTACATTGTCAGTAAAATTAACGAAAGCTCATACCTTGAATTAAAATATGCAAAGATGAGTTCTGAAGTGCAAGGAATATTGGACCAGGGCATTGGCTGCTTGTAGGAGATCCGAGCAGATCCCAGGCACCGTGTTCGGGGCAGAGCTTGCACTAGTAGCACCACACCTTAAGGGGCAAACAGTGATCTCCTGTTAGAATAGCGAGATTCCAGTGGGTGGACAGGCACTGGGAGCCTCGCTGATGTCTTTGTGTTACAAAGAAGTGGCCTGGAAAGTGGAGCTGAAAAAGAAAATATATAGAAAAGCTGCCTTCCGTGTGCGAGTGGCAGCACAGAAAATAAAACACAAATAACAATCAGTCCTGTACCAGCTAGAAAAGAAGATCTGAGCACTCCTGTGTGTGCACATTTAGAAAAATACACGTGAGTGACATGGTGGACTTCCCAGAGCCCCCAGGGAACCTTCCTGCTACCCTAAAATATGCAGGAGTATAAGGAAACACTTGGAGAAATCTGAATTGTTATACTGCAAGCTCACCTTCCTCTCTGATACCTCTCCCAACTCTTCTTCAAAACTAACCCGTTGTCCAAAATGGGCAATACTTAGTAAAATGAAGAAATAGAAGGAGGATAAAGAGAGGAAGTCACTAAACAAAAGGCTGATTATCATTGGTCAGAAAATAAATACAACAAAATAAGTGATTGTTATTTGCACATCTGACTCCCTGCACCAGACTTAAACTACTATTTTTTGCATTCTCAGCAACAAACAGAGTGACTTGTACATAATAAATGGTGCATCTAGATTTGATGATAAATAAGTGATTTTCTAAAGTAACATTTCAAATATTATTGATCTCCTTGAGAAAATGACTTGGGGTGATGGAGCCTTCCTGGATTTTCTGAAAGGAAAGAAATGTGTGAAATTTTCTGTGCTGAGCTTAATTAAGGCAGATCCTTTTAAAAGTTTAATTAATTCAACAAGTATTTGTTGGGTACTTTACTATGTGCAGATCAATTTGCGAGGTTCTACCTTGGATCTAAAAACAAGCCCTCAAGAAGTTGTATATCTATGATGTAATTAATTTAATTCTTAATTTTTAATTGTTAAGTATAAGTGTATATACTTATGAGATACATGTGCTGTTTTGATACAAGTATGCAATGTATCATAATCATATCAGGGTAGTTAAGGTAACCATCACCTCAAGCATTTATCATTTCTTTGTGTTAGGGACATCCCAATTTCACTTTTAGTTATTTTAAAATACAGAATACATTGTTGTTGACCATAGTAACCCTGATATGCTATCAAACACTGGATCTTATTCATTCTACCTAACTACATTTTTGTACCCATTAATCATTCCCGCTTTCCCCCAACCCCCTGTCTGTCTCCACTACTCTTCCCAGTTTCTGGTGATTATCATTCTATTCTTTATCCCAATGAGTTCAGTTTTTTAAATTTTTAGCTCCCACAAATGAATGAAGAAGTGACATCTGTCTTTCTGTACCTGGCTTATTTCATTTAACATAATGTCGTCCAGTTCCTTCCATGTTTTTGCAAATGACATGTTTTCATTCTTTTTAACTGCTGAATAATATTCCAATGTACATATGTGACTAAATTTTCACTATCATTCATCCACTGATGGACACTTAGGTTGATTCCCAAACTTGGCTATTGTGAATAATACTGTAAAAATATTGTGCAGATATCTCTTTGATATACTGATTTCCCTTCTTTTGGATATATACCTAGCAGTGGGACTGCTGGATCACATGGTAACTTTAGTTCTTTAAGGAGCTTTATAAGCTTTAGTTCTTATAACAGCTTTATACTGTTTTATATGTGATTGCACTAATTTACATTCCCACCAAGAGTTTACAAGCATTCCCCTTTCTTCACATCCTTGCTAGCATTTATTGTTGCCTGTCTTTCGGATAATAGCTATTTTAACTGGGTGAGATTTTGTATTTCTCTGATGATTAATGATGTTGAGCATTTTTCATATACTGTTGGCCATTTGTGTGTCTTCTTTTGAGAAATATCTATTGAGATCTTTTGCCCAATTGAACATTTGATTAGTTGGTCTTTTTCTTTTGAGTCGTTTGAATTCCTTATATATCCTGGTTTTAATCCCTTATCTGATGGATAGTTTGCAAATATGTTCTACCATTCTGTGTTTTGTCTCTTCACTTTGTTGTTTCTTTTGCTGTGCAGAAGCGTTTTAGATTGTTATGATCCCATTTGTCCATTTTTGCTTTGGTTGCCTGTGCTTTTAAGGTATTACTCAAGAAATCTTTACCCAGACCAATGCCTTTGTGAGTTTCCCCAACGTTTTCCTTTAGGTTAAGGTCTTAGACTTAAATATTTGATCAATTTTTATTTGACTTTTACATACATCCAGAGAGAGAGATCTAGTTTTGTTTTTCTGCATATGGATATCGTTTTCCCAGCATTTATTGAAGAGACTGTCCTTTCATCAATGTGTGTTCTTGGCACCTTTATCAAAGAAGAGTTCTCTGTAGACATCTGCATTTATTTTTGGATTCTCTATTCTGTTCCACTAAACTTTGTGTCGGTTTTTATATATTATGCTGCTTTGGTTATTATAATGCTGCAGTATAATTTGATTACAACAGGAGGTAATGTGATTCCTCCAGTTTTGTTCTTTTTGCTCAGGATGACTGTAGCTATTTTGGGTCTTTTGTGTTTCCATATAAATTTTAGGCTTTATTGAGATGCTGATCCACTGACTATGAAAAAAAATTCTTTTGTAACTCCCTTTTGGGAGAAGATTACTTGAAAAATGTCAAGTTATCATCTATTTCTTTGCTGCCCAATAGGGCCAAATTCTCAAAAGTTTATACCTGATACATCTTCTTGACAATGCTCCAATGTTCCAATGTGTTCTCCAAAACCTGCCAGTCTGCCTTGCCTCCACACCACTCCTCTGAGATTATTCTTGTCAAAGTCACAAAAACTTCCATGCTGCCAAATTCAGTGGGGCTTTTTCAATCCTTCTCTTCCTTTATATTCAGTTGCATCCACATAAGTGGCACTCATTCCTTCAAACCTTATCTTTAGAGGTGACACTTTCTGTTTTTTAGCCTATCTCACTTCAATCTACTTTGATGACTTCACTGCATTCACCAGACCTCAAAAAGTTAGAATTCCACATGCTCAATTCAGATAATTTTTGTTTTTCTAAGCTCTTTCTAGGTAATCTTGTTAATTTCCATAGCGTTAAATAACGTGATATCAATAGATTTTAATTGCCAAAGGTATATATAGCCCTACTTCTCAATCTGTTCTGAGCTCTAAACTCTTAGAGCTAGCTGCCTGTTGGCATTTTAGTGTATATACTGAGTGCATCTTAAAGGTAACAAGTCCAAAAGGGAACTCTCACTCTCCCACCTCATCTGTTTCTGGTTTATCTATAGCAATAAGCAGCAGCACGCTCTACCTAAATACTACAGAGTCATCCTCATTCCCTCTTTCCCTTAACCCTTAGACTTAATTCATGAATAAGACCTGCCAATTGTTCCCTCAAATATTATCTTGGATATATATCTACTTCTCAAATATCCATTCCTTCAAATATTTATATTGGATGAACATGCATTTCTTGGCATCCCTGTTTCCATCACTCTAGTTCAAGTCAGCATCTGGTCTTGCCTGCACTAGTGCAGTATCTTGCTAACTGATCTCTTTGTTTCTTCTCTCGTTTCACCCCAATCAATATTCCCCTCAGTATTTTAGTAACTTTTAAAAAACATAATCTGATTGAGTGACTCATTTCACACCTGACTGCTTAACAGCCTTCAGTGGCGTCAGTGGAATGAAACACAGTGGGCGAGACCTTCCTCGTGTCTCCTGCAGCTCCATCTATTTGCCCCATTTCTCTGTGGCTGGCATTTCCGGTTTCTTTTCTCTTCCTCTAAATGTGTTCAGTTCTTTTTCTCCTCAGAGTCTTTGCCCCTGATTGTTTTCCTCGACCTGACTTGCTCTTTCCCCTATTTTTCCTACAGTTACCTTTCTCCTTTCCTGTATCAACTCAAGCCACCTCAGTTTGTGTCAATCCTACCTAAAGTTACCAGCACACACATAAGATTCTATATGCCTTCAAGTTTTATTTCCTTCAAAGCATTTAAAATAACATAGATGGCTTTTGCCTATTATTGAGGAGTGATGATGAGTTGGGCTGCGCAGCACTGGGGTATTGTTTTCTCTCTAGACAGGCTCCACACACACCCCATATGTGTTGTCACCGAGGTTAGAGATCTTTTTGGTCTAGTTGACCAGTGTTATGCAAATGCCCAGAGCTATATTAGCACAAAGGTACCTGCTGAATTAATACTTGCTGGATAAATTACTGAATAATCTTCATTATAAACAAATAAAGACTCTTAATTTTTAGTGTCAACCCAGAGGATCTAATCCTCGTAAGCGTTGATGGGAAGTGAATCTAAGATCAGTCCCTACAACAATATAGTCTAGATTATAATAAGAAACCTAATTAATAGTGAAATGTGGATCTTCTCAGGTGATATATATGCCTAGCACACAGGAAGTATGGGTATGGAAAAGATTCGCCACCAGTTTTTGCAGGCAATTTCAGATAACAGTCACACATTGCTGTATCCAGATCATCTTTTCAGGCCACAACTACCAATATCTTAAATTAAAAATCTTGGGTTCCAAAGGTATTTTTCTTCTCTGCTCATCTTTTTCATAGAAATTTTTTCACTAAAATGTAATTGAGAGATTGGCCACTTGAGGGCACTTTAGCTCCTTTATAAACACTCAAAAAAAAAAAAAAAAGACCGCTTCCTTTCAAAGAGGTAAAAATCTGTTTCCCTAATATTATATCCTTGATTCTGATTCTTAAATCTCAAACTCGTAACATTCAAATCAGCTACTGCTAATTCAAGATATCAGCATTACTAACTCATGAATCATCTTATTCAACTTGCTTATCACAACTGCCTTCTGTCTGCTTTCTAATGAAGAGACCACAGCACTATCCATTTTAGGCTAATGATCAACAACTAGGGTGAGTATTAGAATCATGTGGAAGAATTGTCAAAATATGCCTTTTTAGCCTCACTCTGATCCACTCAGATGCACTAAATCACAACCATCGGTAACCTCAGTGCGGTTTTTTTGAAAAGCTTCCCGAGTGCTTCTGATACATACTTGGATAAGAACAAGGGACAGGGACAATGTTCTCAACCAGTCATGTGAAAAATAATTTCAAAGACCACACAACTCCTTCTGCTTATCTACAGAATCTGAGCACAAAGGAAAAAAGCGTCCATTCCGTTCCTGGGTTCTTGTTCTTCCTAGATTCCTGGTTGCTTTTTGTTGTTCCAGCTCCTTGTGGAGGGAAGGGTTATATCCCCATTCCACCTTCACCACCGCATTTTAAGCAGCTTTGCGTTGCTTGCCTTCTCTTTCTAGAGTGACATACTCAGCTGTGGTCGCACAGAGAAGGAAACGGGCCTAAATCTTGTCACAGGCAGGTAGAAAATATGGAAAAGTAGATTGCGATACTTCTACAATTTTCATGTTATTTCAACTGCAAGGGTGAGCTCCTGAAAAGTGTAATGAAAAATCAGCCTGTCTTTCATTGGACTCCTCAGAAAAGCACATCTGAGAACCATCAGGAAAAAAAGTAACCACTTCATCTCTTTACATTCTTTATCAACATGGTCTCCCGCCTTTGGTAACAAGTATTAAAAACTGGCTCTAACTTCAATAAGAAGGGACATTTTCAAGGAAGACTCCAGAGCAGTTCTGATAGGAGTTAAGAAGAAATTATGTTCAAAATGGCAGCTCCATCTTCACCTCTTTCTGCAAGCCACGTAAGGAGCACCCAAAATGGTACTGGTCAAATGGAAAGCCTATTTGCATCACCAGATTAGGGTAGGGTGACAAGCCTTCCCTGCCCTCTACGTAAATATCACACCTGATCAGACCAATCTGTGGCCCTACCTACATCAGACACCGCCTCCTCAAGCCTGCCTGTATATCCAGCAAACTCTGCCACGGTTTGGCCTTTTCTTCTCAGAAGCCCCTCTCTATTACTAGAGAGACAACTGTTCTTTCTCTTTCTTCTACCTATTAAACCATGGCTCCTAAACTCCTCACGTGTTGTCCATGTCCTAAATTGTCTTGGCATGAGACAAGGAACCCTGGGTGTTTACCCCAGACAACGAAGCTTCAGTTTCAAGATGGAAAATGTTGTGAACAACTGCATCTCAGAAGAGACAAGAACCAGGGCACCTCTGGGAATCTCTGCAGGAATCATGACATTTCCTTAAAGCATCTGACTGCCCCAAGGACTGCCATCAAAACGTTTCTGTCTGACTACCTTCAGTTCTGAGGCTTCCTCTGTCAAAGTTCTCCTACAGTAAGAAGTCAGGTCTGATGTGGATCCGGTATCCTTCTGAAGTGGAAGGATGGTGTCTGGTGAGCAGGTGTCATGGAGGGCCAGTGGCATGTGCATGGTGGGAGGGTGCTTCGTGAGTCAGGCTGCCCAGACACGAACAGCGGCTACTGCTTTAGCATCTTTCCTCACCACCACATGATGTTCTGCTCTGAGGAGATCGTACACCTTGATTATCCAAGTATGCCAGCTACATTCATATTCCAGTACCAGCAATGCCATTAGCTCCCTTTCTCAGGCCAACTCATATGTATTAGTGAATATATTTGTTTCTCCTGCAAGAATATGAGATGCGGGAGGCTGTACATTGATTCTGCATATTTTTATCCCAAGCCTAAGAGGAAAGCTCGCTCAAGAGGCAACTGGAGAGCAGCACCTTCAATTCACTTTTCTGGGAATCTAGGTTGCACGTTGATAAGAAACATGTGAAAAAAAAGTGTGTGTGTATGTGTGTGTGTGTGTGTGCATGCACACACCCATGTATTGGTGGAGTTGAGGGAGAGATGTTCCACTTTAACATAGAATGAATGAATGAATGATGACATAGTGTAGTCATATTGAGACAGTGAGATGTGCTGCACTTTGGAACAAGAGAGTCATAATAAACCTATCCTGTTTATTTAGCAGATTATTTAACTTGCAGTGCATCTATTTCTTCCTCTATGAAATGGGGAAACAATCCTATGAATCCCTGTGAGGACTAAATTGGATAATGTGTAATGCTGGGTGTGGTTGAATAGTTCCCAGCAGCCAACCCCACCTTTTGCCGAGTTCCTTTTTGTACATAGGAGCTGGGGAGAGAAATGCTGCTTTCAGCAGACTCCTTAGCAACAAGAGCTGTGGTGTGAACTGTGTCTGCCAAACAGAGGGAGAAGCTGGACGTGAGCTAGAGGCCAAGTCCTTCACACTTGGCTGTTCCTGCTGGCTAGCAAGGTGGCAGAAATAGGTTTTTGTGCAACAGAGTTTGCATGCATATTCCACATTTTTCAGTGTTTTGAGATTTTTGACATCACTGCAGTGATGACCTCAGAGGGGTGCACTCCTAAGGAGTCAGGTCCACATTGTTTTGGCAGTCATCCCACAATATCCACTAGAAAACTGACTTCTCTGGCCCTTCCATTGATTGTCAGGATCTCACTTGCAGCATTAACCCACTTCTGTTTTAAGTCTCCAGAGTGGTTTCCACTTCCTGTTCTGAGCACTGACTAATATAGACATACAGAGTGCGTAACAGAGCACCTTTTTCTGGCTAAAAAGTGCTTGATAAATATAGCTATTAATATTATTATGATCTAGTGTTTGACCTTACGTTGCTTAATCATACTAAGCCTGAATTTTCTTATCTATAAAACAGTGACCTTCTTGAGGAACTGCTGTACAGATAACATAATGTGTGAAAAGTGCTTAGTACAGTGAGTAGATGCTCCTTAAATTTTATGTATGTTTATATATTCCTTTTATTCATTTTCATTTTTTAACATATAAATTATTTTATTAGTCTTTTGGCTTCATCCACACATAGTGTAACACTATAACAGCATCAAACAGGTGTATGCCAGTGTCTATGTTATTGACATGTAGTAGATTTCTAAATTTAGAAATGGGTTATACAGGGAGCCAGCTTAAACCTAAATTATGAGTGTTTCTTAAAAACTAATTGACTGACTCTTACCTTTGGAATTTTTCCTTAGACTTTGTTCTACAGTCACTAGAGGGCAGACAAATACAGAATAATCAGTACCAGCTAAAGCAGTAAATTCTTGATGAGCTTTCTGAATATGGGTAGAAACTGTATTTTTCAAACATGAAAATAGAAGAACAAAGATACTTACTATGTAAGGACACAATATCAGTTAAAAGGTTATGTGTTTATTTTGACTACATAGTTTTATAAAATTAGTAAGCACAATTTTCCAGCTCATAATTATGTAAATTTTAAGGTAAAATCATTCAACAACACATAGATGAATTTCTTAAAATTAACAAGAGAATGAAATAATCTATTCATTAGGACAGAGAGAGAAGATAGCATAGTAAGAGGATCACGAATCTGGGAAGACAAAGACCCAAACTCCAAATGGGCCATTTTACCTATTAGATGTTGTAGGCTCAGTGCCTGGAGCCTACAAACTTTCAAGATATTAGAAAAAATATTTGAAACTTGTAAAATTGACGCCAAACTTTGAAATGAAAACTGTTTCTATTTACACACACACACACACAGACACACACACACACACATGCACACAAGCTAACAAGCAATATTCCCAAAATAGGAAGAACCTGTTGGGATTTTGACTGAATGACAATAAATGATTTTCATAGAATTGCCCTCTTTACAATATTGAGCCCTACAATCTACAAATATGGTATGTCCCTCTGTTTGAGTCTTATTTTAACGGTTTTAAATTATATTTTACACTTTTCTATATAGAGTTTTTGAACATATTTCAAGTTAGGTGTGTAATTTTTTTTTTAAATTTTTACTTTAAGTTCTGGGGTACATGTGCAGATCTTACAGGATTGCTACATAGTTATATACATCCCATGGTGGTTTGCTGCATCCATCCCCCCGTCACCTACATTAGGTATTTCTCCTGTTATCCCTACCCAATCTCCCCAGCCCCATCATCCCTCCCCTAGCCCCACCATACCATGACAGACCCCAGTGTGTGATGTTCCCCTCCCTGTGTCCATGTGTTCTCATTGTTCAACACCCACTTATGAGAACATGTGGTGTTTGATTTTCTATTCTTGTGTCAGTTTGCTGAGAATGATGGTTTCCAGATTCATCCACGTCCCTGCAAAGGACATGAACTCATCCTTTTTTATGGCTGCATAGTATTCCATGGTATATATGTGTCACATTTTCCTTGTCCACTCTATCTTTGATGAGCATTTGGGTTGGTTCCAGGTCTTTGCTATTGTAAACAGTGCTGCAGTGAACATACCTGTGCATGTGTTTTTATAACAGATTGATTTATAATCCTTTGGGTTTATACCCAGTAATGGGATTGCTGGGTCAAATGGTATTTCTATTTCTAGATCCTTGAGGAATTGCCACACTGTCTTCCACAGTAGTTGAACTAATTTACACTCCCACCAACAGTGTAAAAGTGTTTTTATTTCTCCACATCCTCTCCAGCATCTGTTGACTCCAGATTTTTTAATGATCACCATTCTAATTGGCATGAGATGGTATCTCAATGTGGTTTTGATTTGCATTTCTCTAATGACCAGTGATGATGAGCATTTTTTCATATGTATGTTGGCCACATAAATGTCTTCTTTTGAAAACTGTCTGTTCATATCCTTTGCCCACTTTTCGATGGGTTTTTTTTTCTTGTATATTTTTTTTAGTTCTTTGTAGATTCTGGATATTAGCCCTTTGTCAGATGGGTAGCTTGCAAAAATTTTTTCCCATTCTGTTGGTTGCCAGTTCACTCTAATGATTTGTTTGTTTTGCTGTGCAGAAGCCCTTAAGTTTAATTAGAT
>CAUYQU010040985.1:0-28557 GCA_963574635.1 Cheracebus regulus | reverse complement strand
GACCTTCCCGGGTTCGCTGTGCTTGCTGTGAGACTCTCAGTCTGCAGCGCTTCCAATTGCTGTTTTCCTTGTGGGGATGGGACCAGCCGAGCCCGTCCATCCCGTACACTCCGCACCGGGAAGCGCCGCGCTGGGGCACCGGCAAAACAGCTGCGCCGGCCAAACGAGTCGCGCTGGCGACCCGTGTGGCTCCTCTGCCGGGAATCTCCCGGTCTGTAGGCAACAAAAATTCGTCGGAAAGTGCGGTGTCCACTTGTTCTCTGCGCTTTCACTGGGAGCTACATTCCTGAGCTGTTGCTAATCGGCCATCTTGGATCTCTCCGACCTTTTTGGGCTCTTAAAATAATACTTGCTTTGTTTGAGCTTGTTCCAGCCAGACATTCACTAACAGTTGGGTTTAGCTAGATGAACACGCCTTACATAAGCCCATAGAAAGCACCACTATTATACATGTTATTTTGAGGTTGTTCTGTTTTTTTGGGGGGTACAGGCTGGTACTTAGTTAATGCCATTAATTGACTGGTGGTTTGCTTGGCTACTATTTCTTCTATAGTTGACCAAATACTTCTAATTATGAGGGACAAGAGGCAAGGAAGTATTAGGCATTCTCATAATATGATTATATTTCCCCTATTAGGTTTTTTTTTTTTTTTTTTTTTTTTTGAGACAGAGTCTCACTCTATCTCCAGGAGCCAGGCTGGAGTGCAGTGGCACGATTTTGGCTCACTGCAACCTCCGCCTCCCGGGTTCAAGCAATTCTCCTGCCTCAGCCTCCCGAGTAGCTGGGACTACAGGCACACACCACCACATCCAGCTAATTTTTGTATTTTAGCGGAGAAGAGGTTTCACTATGTTGGCCAGGATGTTCTCGATCTCTTGACCTTGTGATCCACCCGCCTATTAGGGTTTTAAAACCTCCAAACTATGAAAACCAGTCTCTGAAAAGGGAATCTGGTGGCCACCCTTTCCATATTAGAACTAGAATGTGAGCTAGTTTTTGCAACCTTGGCTGTAATTTTCATGACTGCTTGTCCATTATTATTAATTTTTAGGCAGCAGTTTGATAGGTTAAATTTTCCACATACTTCTCCTTTTTGGGCTAAGGGATAATTTAAAGCTAGTTTGTTCTGGTAAAGGGCATTCCCTGTTTTTGTGGATTGTACAGCCAACAGGTTTAAAGCTTATGCAGTTTTATTGGTAATGACTTTAAGTACCACTTGTAACCTTATAATGCAATTGACATATAGATAGGAGTATGGTATCCCCATGACCCATCTTGTGCCCAGGTAGATGACCTAAAATATTGAATAATTCTTTCTGGGGGCCAATCAGTGTCTTTCCAGTCTTCTATTTTTATACCTTCTGTGATATTTACACTTCTTTTACTTCTGTTATCTCCTTCATTATAAACAGGGTATCCTAGAGTTTCTCCCAGCTGCAAGGGGAGTAAGAAGAAAGATGGTTTGATTGTTCCTAGGATGCAGGCCCCTGTCCAGTTGACTGATAACTGCCAAGAGGCTCGCTGTCCACAAATCCAATAAAGGCCAGAGGGTGCCTGCCAACTATTGGGTGCCTTAAGCTGGTACCAGGAGTGGTTTCAAGCTGGGAAGAGAGAGAAAGGCTTGTAGCATGGAAATCCGGAGGTAGCTTTACCCTCTTTATTTTTGCCATGTCACAAAGTTTTTCCTATTGTTTGGTTGTAGTATTGCTGCCCTAGACAACCCAATTCTTCTACTGGATTAACAGAAGTGTTTCTCCAGCGGGCAATACAATACCTCCCGACAATGGAAGTTTTTAGGAGTCAAATATTGGAGCACTTGAACGTAGGCTCAGGAGGGGTGAGGGCCAAGGAAAAGTTTTCTTGAGGCATTAACTCTCTTGCTTCCCATGGCCATTGGTTTCCCATGTTAGTGCCTCCACAGACATAGCAAGAAGAATCACCTAGATTATGAGCTATACTTTCTGCCAGTTGAGCAAACAGATTTCTGGCTACTGGAGGCTTTAAAAACCTTCTGGTTAGTTTCTGTATAGTTTTTATAAAATGACTTGAAAATTTGGAACTGGGATTGAGGGGATGGGCCCGAGTTTCCTTTTTAATAATATACAAATGGACAGTTGGGAATGTTTCTATAAATACCACTATGGGGTAACCTATAGTCCATGTGGGTAAATTTGGCTTTTGGATAATAAACTTTATAGGGCTGTAGGTTTTCATTTCACAATTTGGCTTTGTTGGCATTTTGGTAAGCACAACTGGTTCCTGGTACTGCCATTTAGGGTACCCAGCAGGGGACCATGTTGTGCAATACCTACAGTCCTGTCCCGGGGTCCCAGGGGAGGAAAGTGGAGCAACTTTTGGCTCACACACATACTTAAGAAGTTTGCTGTGATGTTTTTCCCAGGTTAGGTTACCACAGGGAGCAGAGGAGGCTATGCCTGAGTATGTTGCCTGACAGGCATCAAAATACAAAGATAATTCTCCCTTATGGAAGGGTGAAACCTCAGTTCTGTTTAGAAGATGACCTTCTCTTGACTTCATTTGTATTTTAAACTAGGTTTCAGACACGGACATGGAGTCATAGCATACATAAGGTTGCTCATTGCCTGGGTCACAAACTGAATAAATTGTTTGATTGTAAGTACAAGCCCCTATCTGAGTCCCTGTACACTTATAATATGTTTGATACAGCAAGGTCTCAACTACCGTATTCCCAATGTAAGTAGTCTGCGGGCAGTAAGTACATTTTTCTACCGGTTTCCCTTTCTTTTATACAGATATTAAAGTTAACAATAGAAGAATGAAAACTAACATTTCTATCCTGCTATGCAGAGGCAGGGTGAATATTTCCTTGGACATAAGGGTTGGCAAAGATGATAACATAGTAATAGAATAGTTAATAATAGATAGCAATTAGACATAACATTTTTGTTCCACGTTTACTTTTGATGACTCCTCAAGCTTCGGCTGTGCGTGGACTGTTCAGCCTCCAGGGGTGTGAATAAGGCAAGGCTGACACCTTCATTGGCAGTGTGGTCTTGTCTCAGGATCAGCCTGGTTGGGGGTTCAGGATCTTGCTCACTGGTCCACTTCTCCTGGGCTGCTGCAGGTTTTAACCTGCTATGATGAATTCAGGGCATGATGCCTGCAACCTTAACAGCAGTCAGGGTGGATAAAATTACAATATGGGACCAATCCCAAGTTGCCCCTAAGGTAGCTGGGTTCTACTTTTTAACCCAAACTGAGTTTCCAGGTTTGAAGGGATGTACCAGGTCTGTTAGGCTGGTAGGTAATGTTTCTTGAACTCAACCTTGTATTTTTTTGCGTAGTTATGTGTAAGGCCTGCATTTGCTTTCTCAGGGCTAAGTCTCCTAACTCTTTAATGTCACCTTTAATTTGGGTGATGATGGGTGGTGGCCAGCGGAACAAAATTTTATAGGGTGACTACCCAGTCTGCATGGTGGGAGTACACTTAATTCGGAGGAGGACCGTGGGCAAGTCCTGACCCCATCACAGATGAGTTCCCCGGCAGAATTTTTTAAATAGTTGTTTGAGTGGTCGATTTATATGCTTAATTTTTCCTGAGCTCTGTGGGCCATAGGCAGTATGCAATTTCCAGTTAATTTGTCACAGCTGTGTTATGTCTTGGACAATTTTGGCTGCAAATGCTAGGCCATTGTCTGGTCTTACAGTTGAAGGTAGCCCAAATCTGGGGATAATATTCTCTAATAATATTCTAATTCCTTCTCGTGCCTTTTCTATCCTGGTGAGGAAAGCCTCTACCCAACCCGAGTAGATACAGGCAAACACTAACATAACGATAGCCTCCTGCCCGGGGCATCTCTATAAGAGCTACAGGCAAATTTTCTCAGGGTGCTGCCCCTACTTCTTGAACTCCTGGGGGCCGGGTTGGCCCTTGCCGTGGGTTGCTTTGAGCACAAATTAAGCATTATTCACAAATGGCTCAGGAGATGACAGTGAGCCGTGGCACATAGAAGTGACGCCCCACCAGCGTTTCTAGTGCTGTCTTTCCCATATGAGTTCCTTGGTGGAATTGTTCTACAAACCTGGGGGCTATTACTTTAGGAATAGCTAACCTTCCATCTGAGAATTTTCACCATCCTTTTTTAGTATAGGCTTCATTTATTTATTTATGTTTTTGAGATGGAGTCTTACTCTGCCGCCAGGCTGGAGTGCAGTGGTGCAATTTCGGCTCAACGCAACCTCCGCCTCCTGGGTTCAAGCGATTCTTCCGCCTCAGCCTCCCGAGTAGCTGGGACCACAGGTGTGTGCCATCACGCCCGGCTAATTTTTGTATTTTTAGTAGAGACGGCGTTTCATCATGCCCAGGATAGTCTTGATCTCTTGACCTGGTGATCCGCCCGCCTTGGTCTCCCAAAGTGCTGGGATTACAGGCGTGAGCCACTGCGCCTGGCCTATAGGCTTTATTTTTTTGAACAAACCAGGCCTTCTCATTTGGGGTGTAACTTGACTCCTCTAGAGCCAAGGGTTCGGGAGGAGAGGGATGGCACAGGCTGCCTTTCTAGCCGCTATGCTGGAAGGTGGGGTATTCATTGCTGCACACCTAGCTTCTGCATCTGCTTTCCTGTTTCCTTTGGCCTCTGGAGTTCCACCTTTCTGATGGCCTCGGCAATGTGTAATAGCTATTTCTTTTGGTTTCCATTCTGCATCTAAAAATTGTAAGATTTCTTCTGGATACTTCACACTTGTTCCTTGGGCATTTAAGAGTCCTTTTTCTTTGTATATGCTCCCATGTACATGCAGTATAGCGAAAGCATACTTTGAGTTGGTGTATATGTTGGCTCTTTTGCCCTTAGTTAGCAACAGTGCTCTTGTTAAGGCTATTAATTCTGCTTTCTGGACTGATGTTCCTGTAGGCAGGCTTTGGCTTCTACTATTAAATTTAAAATTACAACTGTGTGTCCAGCTTGCCTGACTATGCACAAAGCTGCTACCATCTGTAAAGTATTCACTATCTGGATGCTGGAGGGATGATCTGTGAGATCTTTCCTGCTGGAGAAAACTTTACCTACTGTTTTTATACAGTCCTGAAGAGGAGCTCCTGGCTCTAGAGGGAGCAAGGTAGCAGGGTTAAGAGTGTTTACAGTTTCTAAAGTTATGCAGAGATTTTCACATAAGAGTCCCTGGTATTGGGTCATTCTAGGATTTGACAGCCAGCAATGCCCTCTTTGATCCATTAGCGTTAGGACAGAGTCTTGCACCTGCACAGTTAACTGCTGTCCTAAGGTTAATTTATTAGCTTCCCATCTGAGCAAGGCTGTAGCAGCAATGGCCTTAAAAGCAGGGTGGCCATCCCCGAGCTGCTGAGTCCAGCTGCTTAGATAGGTAGGCTACTGGGTAGTGCCATGAACCTAGAATCTGAGTTAAGACCCCCATAGCAGTTCTCTTTTGCTTATAAACATACAGGAAGAAGGGTTTAGTTACAAATGAAGGTTTCCCTTCCCCTCCTTTGGTGCCTTCATATAGCGGTTTTGCCATCAGTGAGAAATTTGGATTCCAAATATGGCAAAACCCAGCTGCCCCTAGGAACTCCCTTACTTGTCGTAAGGAGGTTGGGGTTAGGATCCTACAGAGAGCTTTCTTGTGCACACTACCTCGCGTACACTGCCCGTGGCTTATGACAAACCCCAAGTGTGCGATGCTCCTGCAACGAACCTGGGCTTTCTTTCTCTACACTTTATACCCTGCCTTCCATAGAAGGTGGAGGAGGTCTTGGGTTTTTTCGTGACAATCCTCTAAAGTGGGGGCTGCTAAAACAAGATCATCCACGTACTGCAGTAGGACACAGTCTCTATTTGGTGGGGTGTAGGCATTAAGATCAGATGCTAGGGTCTCACTGAAGATCGTGGGGGAATTCTTGAACCTGTGGGGAAGCCTGGTCCTAGTAAGTTGGAAACTTCCCCATTGAAAAGCAAATAGGGGTTGACTGACTGGTGCGAGGCGAAGGCAGAAGAAGGCATATTTTAGTCTAAAACAGTGAACCACACTGCGTTTGGAGGGGATCAGTGAGAGTAGAGTGTATGGCTTTGGTACTACTGGGTGAATAGTTACTGTATCCTGGTTTATAGCTCGTAAGTCCTGTACTGGGCTGTAATCATGGGAGGTAGATATCCCAACACCGGGTAGCAGCTTTTTCACTGGTAAAAGCGCAGTAAAGGTGACTGACATGGTACCATAATGTCGTGTTTTCTGAGCCATTCTCAATGCTTTTCTATGCCTAGGATAGCTCTTGGGGTATAGGGAACTGGCACAGCTAGACTGGGGTGGCTCCTGCTTTTAGTTCTACTGCCACCAGAGCATGGTTTATGGCTGGCCCAGGTGGATTATTTTCAGCCCATACTTCTGGAAATTCACTAATTGGCCCTGACAATATGACTTCCTCCACTGGCCTTTATGGGTCCTTCCATATCTTTAGCAAATAGCTGCCAGTCTTCAGCTTGTGGTGCTGTGAGGGCTAATACCATAGCTCTTGGTTGGTTAAAATCTATAGTCAGGTTCCCCTCTGGCTTGAAGGAATCTGCACTTGTAACTTCTGAAACAAAGCCCTTCCTAACAAAGGGACAGGGCAGCCAGGGAGGTAGGAATTCATCTGGACCTCCGGCCCTCCAATAACACATCTTTTTGACTGGCAGAAGAGTCTTTATTCTGACACTCCTGTGGCCCCAACAATGATGGTATAAGTTTTAGACAGAGGCCCCACCGGTTTTGTCACCACCAAATGCTCAGCACCTGTGTCTACCATAAAATCTACTTGTTGTTCCCCTACCTTTACCCTGATCATAGGCTCCTGGTGACCTAGAGAAATGGAGTGCAGTCTGTTTCAGTCCTCACAGCTGTCTACCCCAGCCAAGCCAATTAAGCCTGTATCCTGATTATTTGGGGCCTTCTGGCCTGCTGCTTCTGGTCTAGGCATTGCATGGGGGCAAAACTGGTGGCTGTACGGCTACTCTCTCTAGGCATTCATCTTTCCACTGTCCTTTCTTCTTGTGCACCACACATTGATCTCTCTCTAATCTGGGCCAAGTTTCAGACTCCGCCCTCACTACCTCTTCCACGCCCTCTTCCATGTCCTCTTCTTCCATCAGCTCCTCTCTCAACTAAGGCAGCCTCTAACAAGGCTGCCTTTTCTTTTACCTTGCACCTTGCCTTTCTTTCAGCCTCTTCCTCTATACTGTAAAACACTGTTGTAGTCACCTGTATGAGTTTGGTAGCATTCTTGCCCTCAAATCTTTCCAGCTTCTGTAGCTTCCGCCTAATGTTTCCTTGTGCCTGGCTGATGAAAACCACATTCACCATACATTGGTTGGCGGGGGTGTTGGGTCGAATGGAAACTTTCCCATTGAAAAGCAAATAGGGGTTGACTGACTGGTGTGAGGTGAAGACAAAAGAAGGCATCTTTTAAGTCTAAACCAGTGAACCACATAGCATTGGAGGGGACAGTGAGAGTGGAGTGTATGGATTTGGTACTACTGGGTGAATAGTTACTGTAGTCCGGTTTATAGCTCATAAGTGCTGTACTGGCCTGTAATCATGGGAAGTAGATATCCCATCGTTGGGTAGTGACTTTTTCACCAGTAAGAGCGGAGTATTCCAAGGTGACTGACGTGGCACCAGAATGCCGTGTTTCCTGAGCCGTTCTAGATGCCTTTCTGTGCTTCAGAAGCCAATGCTTCACAGAGCCTCTCACAAAATTTACCTGGGCTTTCCTCAGGTTTTTGGCGGACCTCTGAGACTTCCCTATATATTACCTTCTTTTCACCTGCCTTTACCCCATTTGAAAGTGCAGCCCTATATGTCTGTAAGTTTTACAGCCTCTCCTCTTCACTGGGGTCCCAGTTAGGGACGATCTGAGGGAACTGCTGCACTGCAAATTGCAGGGCATCATTAGTGCCTGCTGGTGCATTATTTTCTAACCATCAGAGAGCTGCTTGGTTTATTCTCCTGCGCTCTTCTGGATTAAACATTCCAGGCAATTTGGCCAATTAGGGTTATGAGTAGCAAAGAGGGACTCTATCAGATCAATGAGCACTTGGGGCTTCTCCATGAAGGAGGGAGTGTGTTGTTTCCAATTCAAAAGGTCAGTAGCAGAAAAGGGCTGATGGATAAAGATTCTTTGCCTACCATGAATCTACCCCTGCTCATCTAGTTAGGCTGGTACCCGTGTTTCACAGAGAGGCATCTGTAAAGCTTGAATACGGCCGGATTGGAGATGACTCCACATCACTCTTTTCCTTTCTCTCTTCTTTCCTTATGAGGGGGAGATGTTGAGCTCTCGCTCCCCTCTGAATCTGACTCTACTTGAGCCCCTGTATCTAGGCCTGGCACAGCATGAGCTCCTGCTCCTTGCTCTTCCCCTAGCCTCAGGTGTACTAGGGATGGGTATATCGGAGCATAAGGGGATGGAACGTCTCTTTCTTCAGGGGGAGCCTATAAAATCGGTTTCTCTGGTGCCTCTTGCCCTTTCTTTTCTTCCCTTGTGGGCTTGGGGTCGGTAGGTCTCTTGGCCTCTTTAGGCCCTGCCCATGCCACTAAGGCTCTACAGTAGGTGGCTAGGCAAGGTTGCACCCACTTAGGGTGTGTCTGGGCTACATTTAACCATGAATCAATATATGGAAACTGATCTGGATGCCCTGGCTGTCCTCAGGCTCTGGTTACCACCGTAAACACTTGGCCAATGGTTTTTTTGGTCTATGGTTCCTTTGGCTGGCCATCCAACCGCAAAGAAAGGCCATTTTAAGTCACACGAGGTCCTTAACTTCTGAGGGTATAAGGGGGTCGGGGAGGGGGCATCCGAAAGACACTCCCAGCTTCCTCCCAGTTGGAAGAGGTTCTTGGTCCCGGAGGTGCAGTGAGTTTACCGTTGGAATAAATATTGTGGACCCAAAGAGTTTTGTGGAAGAGTGATTTATTAGACAGGGAGAGAGAGAGAGAGAGAGAGAGAGAGAGAGAGAGAGAGAGAAAGGCAGCTCCCACGCTGCCATGGGGGATCCAGAGAAAGAATCCCTCTAGGGAGGGAGCAGTGAGATTTTAACCCTTGAGTTATTCCATCCCTTTCATGTTCTCGTCCAATGAGAGGAGTTCTTTCAAACTTCCTCTGGAGTGATTGATCTTTGACTCTGATACCGGATTGGCTACTTTGTCCACAACAGCGCCTCCTCCGTCCAGAGCTTTTGGCAGGCTTTTTGGACATAGGAGCCCACTTGGATTTCTCTACCTAGCCCGCGTGGAAAACCCAGACAAAGAACTTTACCTTCCAGATGGAGGCGTGGAGCCGGGAAACTCCTGCCTTTGAAACCATGCCCCTTGCGGACCCGGGAAGAGAAGGTTTTCTTTTAACACAGTCCCTCAAGGGGGCAATTTAACTCCATAGTCTCCTGGGAAGCCTTTCTTAAAGTTCTTTAACAGGCACTCTAGTGGTGTGGGTTTTGACTCTTTCCCTGCCATTCTCCCACACGACGTGCACTCTCACAGGCTTTCACCTCGGACTGATTGCCCTCTCCTGTGGCGGGAGTTTTCAGACTGCCACTTAGCTAGGAGAGTACCTTGTTCCCGCCAGGGTCCGCTGCAACTGCGTCCTGTCAGCCCTGTGGGATTAGCCCCTGAGAGATGAGCCCTCACTCTCCTCGGAGCCCGCAGTCCACCTAAGGGACCTGCGCCTCTGCATGCCCCGCATTGGCGGCTCCCGGAACCGTCTCTTTCACACACTTCCACACTTCTCCCCGCTTTCCCATTTTCCTCTACAAACTGTCTTAATAAGTCACCCCTGTTCCGTGTGCCGGTGGGGATGTGAGTTTCATCCAAACCAGCCAGCCGCTCTCACTTCCCCAGCCGTTCTGGGTTGGATTAATAGTCACTTCTCAGGAATTGATCGGACTCCCCTTCCACCCTCTTGGGGCGGGCTTTTCTTTCTTTTCCTTTTTCCTTTTTTTCTTTTGGGCCCTAAATACCTTACCGTAATTCCTGAAGTACGTTGATCCTGGAGATCATCCTGCAGCCCCTTCCAAGGTTCCAGTGCACTGTCTGGGAGTGGGTGTTGGGTGTGGGAGAGCCGGCCTCCTATCCGGGCTAAAGTTCTCCCGGTGGTGCCTAGGGTTGTGGGTCCCCCGCTTCCCCGGTCTGGGGCCTTGGTCCCACAGGCAAAGGAGACAGTAAGACTGCCATCTCCAGTTCCTGTTCAGGCACCAGAAAATGTAGCAGGAAATCCAAGATCTGGAAAGACTGATGGGGTTGCAGGCGGATTTTATTTAACATGATCATGGGCTCAGTGGGATCGCTTCCTAATTCTGAGCAAAGCACAAAGAAAATGGGGTGCCTTTATGTGCCCACTTGGTACAGGATGACGAAGCAGGAGGCAGGTTTACAGAAGCCAGAACAAAGAGATATTAATTAACTTGTGGCATGTCTTGTGATGTACTTTACATTTGAAAAGTAACATCTTGAGAAACACATTCCACAGTTTGAGTTTATTTGCTTTGTGACCTTGCAGCTGGTCAGCAAGATAAACAGGAATTTCTAGATGCCTGGGAACTTTGCTAAGAATGGGGGGAGGATAGATAAAGTTAAATGGTTTCCAGAGCTGGGGAAGTATTATATTAAACAGCACACAAAACAGCAAAATTTACTTTATTATATAGCAACTACAAATTACAAGGTTTTCTTTTTACTTTTATTGCTATTATTTAATTCCCTTCTTCAGTCCCAGCTACGAGGGAGTCTGAAGCAGGAGAATCACTTGCACCCAGGAAGCGGAGGTTGCAGTGAGTCAAGATTGTGCCACCGAACTCCATCCTGGGCCATAGAGTGAGACTCTGTCTCAAAAAAAAAGACAAAAAAGAAATGTGTTGCCTTTATCCTTTGGGATCATGTGACACCAGTGCCTGTGTGGGACATTACCACATTTCTTGAAGTTAGGAAGATCTAAGGTCAACTGAATCACTGACTTCTCCACCCAGAATGGCCCTCTTCTCTTTGCCCTCAGTTGTCTGTAGGCCATGAAACAGAGCTACATTGAGTACACATTGAGTACAGGAGGAGGAAGACCATGTGGCAGGGAATTCTGATCTAACAGGATGACTGCTTAAGGTGACTATATAAACCCAATCATAATGCTATGCCTCCTTTGGGGCCTTCTCAATCTTGTAATTAGATGAGAAGTTATTCTTTTTATTGAAATTGTATCAGCTATCCTCCAGATTCTAGGCTAGTTTTATAGTTGTTGTTTTTTAAACATTTAAATTTATTTTTTTTTTAGAGACTCGCTATGTTACCCAGGGTGGTCTCAAACTCCTGGGGTTAAGTGATCCCCCTCCCCCAGCCTCCAAAGTGCCGGATTACAGACAGGAGCCACCCTGCCTAGCCCTTGTCATTGTATCCTTTAGTTTAGGTTTTTGCTTGTATACTGTGTGTCTGTTTCTTGGAGATGGAAAGATAAGAGTCATTAGTTTCCCAAGTCTGAGCAGTGTGATCTTGATATTGACTAGAGTGGGCTACAGTATTATATTAATACTTCAGATACTCTTTGAATATTATCACTGTATTTATGACTTTATCTTTAGATGACTCTTCCCTTTTGTTAACAGTTTGTTTGACAGATGCAACTTGAGTTTGGATAAAAGTTTTACATGCTGTGGTAGGCAGATTTCTAAGATAGATCCCTTTGATTCCCTGCCTCCCAGAATTTACATCTTCTATAATCCCCTCCTCTTGAGTGGAGATTAGACCAAGTAACTTGCTTTTAACAAATCAAGTGTGGCAAAAGCGATAGACTGTCACTTCTACGATTAGGTGACAAGAGTGACTTCCATCTTGCTCTCACTCAACTCTGTCATTCTCTTTCACTCTTGCTTGCTTTTGCTAATGAAGCCAGCCACCATGATATGAAGCTGCCCTAAGGAGAAGTCCATGTGGCAAGGGACTGAGGGTGGCCTCCAGGCAATAGGTAGCATTGAACTGACACCCCGTGAGAAACTGAATCCTACGAGAAACTGAATTCTACCCACAACCAAGAGAGTGAACTTAGAAGAGCTTCTTTCCCTTGTTTAGCCTTGAGATGACTGCAGTTCCAGCCCACACCTTGATTGCAGCCTTGTAGGGAATTTTTAGCTGGACTACCCGCTAACCTGGGCCCGAATTCCTTACCCACAGTTACCATGGGATAATAGATGTTTATTGTGTTAAGCCACTAAATTTTGGCGTGATTTGTTAAGCAGCGAAAGGTAACCAATGCACATGCTAATATTTTAGCTACCACGTTTGGAAGCTTGCATTGGTCATGAGCCCATTTCTAATGATTTAGTTTCTTTGCTTTGAGAGCAGAATATAAAGATAGTGAGACTCTATTAATTTCCCAAGAAGGTATAGAGAAACAAGAAGCTGGTGTTGACAGCGGAGACTGGGAGGACAGAAGTTTGTTTGTAATGAGATGGAATATCTCTAACTTTCAACCTGTCATTTTCCTTCTCCAGTGTGGGAAAGAAAAGTTTTGAAGTCGGAGACTCTTCTATGTGTACTGCAAAAGATGGCAGGCTTAGACTTACTTTTATCTTAAAATAATTTTTACAAATGTATCTGTACCCTCTGTTTATTAGAGCATTAGAAACAATTCAGAAAGGGGGAAAGAGGGAAATTTGAAGGAAGATTGAACCTAAAGAGGTTCAAGTGGCATCTCACCCAAACATGCTGAGAATGACTCTGCAAATCATCTCACACTCCCCTATAAATGAACATCCTTGCCTCCAAAACAGGAAAACAGAGCCTTGTACCATTTCCCACATGTGCTCTGCAAATGAATACACCAGGTAGCGCTTAGTGATCAATGAAGTCAGGCAGATGGGGTGTGCTTGCCTTGCATGTACTGTGTCCTGGATATGGGCATCAAGGAAGGGCTTGATAACAATGAGAAGGAAGAACAATAGGATTGAGGAAGTGGAGATGACACTTCCTCTTCTTTCGAAAGAGCTTTACTCTCTGATCAGCTTCAAATGTTAGCTCTGGGTTGACGGCGCCTCCAGAGCTGAGGCTGCTTTGAGTAGAATCCTCAAGCTTGGTCTCAGAGTACTATGAGTCTTCGGATTCCAGGAATAAAGAGACCAGCCTTGGATTTACTCTCTTCATATTGCATGTAAGTAGCATCACTTTTTGGCTGATGTGTGAGAGATAATTGCTTGACATATCAAGATGGCAAAGCAATGGATACCCTAGTGCTCTCCTTAGAGTAGTGAGGTAGGAAGTGTGGCTTTGGGGATATGATATTCGCTCAACTCTCTGTAATTTGGGAAACCAGGTGCTAAAGATTCTCTAATTCTGTGAAAGCTTTGGAGGAGGAGAGAGGTGTGTACTCCCTCTGCTTTTCTTTTTCTTAAATGGGTGTTGTCTTGATAGGTGTTTGGACTGCAGACCACGGGTTTGATTTAGAAAAGCACAATTCAGCATGTGTTTGGGTCCTGAGGGGTTCATCTGGAGAAGCACTCTGTGACCACCCTCTTTTGAGAAAGTGTGTTCTTTGTGGGGGAGTTTCCTTTGCATGGAGGCAGTTGGAGGGGATTTTACACTTTGATGAAGGTCTCAGGCTCAACAAAATATCTCTGGTATGAAAATGAAAGCTAGGTGTTGTTGGTTCAGAGGCTTTTCGTAAGGGTGTCTGGGGCACTTGATTTTTCTTTGCTGGGGTATATGTGAAAGAATTTAATTATAGGAGTCAGAATTATAACCCACTGAAGCATCTTTGACTACGGCAGTGACTTTATTAGTCTTGAGTGGCCTATGTGTTCCTAGTGCTGTCCTTGACATTGTGTAGTAGTAGTACATAAAGTCTAATTTCTATCCAGTTATTTATTTTATGTAGAAAATAGAAACAGAGGGCTGAGCATGATGGCTCACACCTGTAATCCAAGTACTTTGGGTGACCAAAGCGAGAGGATCACTTGAAGTCAGGAGTTTGAGACCAACCTGGAGGCAACATAATAAGACCTCATCTCCATGGGGAGAAAAAAAGAAAAAGAAAACAGAAATAGAAGGCTGGGCACGGTGGCTCAGCCTGTAATCCCAGCACTTTGGGAGGCTGAGGCAGGTGGATCACCTGAGGTCAGGAGTTTGAGACCAGCCTGGCCAACGTGGTGAAACCCTGTCTTTACTAAAAATACAAAAATTAGCTGGGCATGACAGCATGTGCCTGTATCCCAGCTACTCGGGAGGCTGAGGCAGGAGAATTGCTTGAATCCGGGAAGTAGAGGTTGTAGTGAGCCGAGACCGTGTCACTGCATTCCAGCCTGGGTGACAGAGCACGACTCTGTCTCAAAAAAAAACAAAAAAAAAAAACAAACGAACAAACAAAAATGAAAAGGAAAATAGAAACAGAACACACATTTTTTTCTGCTCACATCATGCAAGCAAGGAGGAAAAGGGTACAAGTTTGTGTATGTGTTGATGAACTCATTCTTTAATTTACCTTTTAATTTCCTTCCATTCCTCTCTTTATAAATCAAGTGTCTTTTCTGGAGTGGGTCCATGCATGAACTATTTCAGGCAAACTGTGTTAAGCAAATATACATCATCAGAGTATGGAAATAGGAAGTTCTTTCCTGCGGTGGTTTGCTGTGGCAATAAGAGATAAGAAATTACTTCATGACTATTGCCTGAGACTTTCCTTTTGACTCGTGTATCCTTTTGAACAGCTCACTTCTGCTTTCCATCCAGCTTGGAGGCTCTGCAGTGGGAGCTCATCATTGAAGTCCAGGTTGACAATTTGCAAGTAGGTCTAATGTGGCAAATGGTGTATGTGTGTGTGTGTGTATGTGTATGTGTGTGTGTATTTGTGTGTGAAGAAAAATCCTAAAAAACAAGCTTTTTAGTCCTCAAGAAAATCCTGCAAATGGAGAGGTTACTTGTGCTCCCAAGTGTTCAGAACAGTGCCTGAACTCGGGAATATTTGTTGAATGAATGAATAACTGGGATAATTCATAAAATGAATGTGGTAGGAAAGCCATTGCTTTATCTCTGTTGCTCAGGCACTTTAAAAAGTGAAGATAAGGGCTGGGTGTGGTGGCTCACATCTGTACTCCCAGCACTTTGGAAGGTCAAGATGGGCAGATCACAAAATCAGGGGTTTTAGACCAGCCTGACCAACATGGTGAAACCCCTTTTCTACTAAAAGTACAAAAATTATCTGAATGGGGTAGCACATGCCTGTAATCCCAGCTACTCCAGAGGTGGAGGCAGGAGAATTGCTTGAACCTGAGAGGTGGAGGTTGCGGTGAGCTGAGATTGCGCCATTGCACTCCAGCCTTGGTGACAGAGTGAGACTCTGTCTCAAAAAAAAAAGTGAAGGTTAGAAAAGGTCAGAGTGAAGCAAGAAAGGAGAATATGAAGGTGTGGAATAAAGAAAGGGTGTGTAGAACAGAGACCAGAAAGAATTTCTAGGTCAGGAAAGTGAAAGGGGTGGCAATACATGGTGGTAGAGGTGGAGATGGAGGAGAAGGGGGAGGTGTTGGAAGTGGTTGTGGTAGAGGAGGTGATGGTGGAAATGACGGTGGAGATGGTAGAGGTGGTTGTGGAGGTGGTAATGGAGATGGTAGGAACGGTGGATGGAGTGGCAGAAGTGATGGTGAAAGTGGTGATGGAGATGGTGGAGGTGGTGGTGGAGGAGATGGTGGAGGTGGTGGTGGAGATGGTGGAGGTGGTGATGGAGATGGTGGAGGTGGTGGTGGAGGAGATGGTGGAGGTGGTGATGGAGACGGTGGAGGTGGTGGTGGAGGAGATGGTGGAGGTAGTGATGGAGATGGTGGAGGTGGTGGTGGAGGAGATGGTGGAGGTGGTGGTGGAGATGGTGGAGGTGGTGGTGGAGGAGATGGTGGAGGTGGTGGTGGAGATGGTGGTTGGAGGTGACGGTGTTGGTGATAGTAGAGATGGCATAAGTGATGGCAGACATGATGGAGGTGGTTGAGGAGGTGATGGTACAGATGGTGTAGATGGTGGTTGGAGGTGAGGGCGGTAGAGGTGATGGTGGAGGTAATCATGGGAAAGTCAATGTAATTTGGCCAAGAGAAAACACAGTTTGGGGGTCAGACATATCTGTTCAAACTCTATGTCTCTCAACCTATAAAGTGGTGACTATAACATACAGACTTTTTGGGTGGATCTGTGAGGGTTAAAAATACGATTGCAAACTGAGGCAGCAGCTGGCCAGGTGAGGAGGGTGGTCACCAGCTCGGCGTTGGTGGGGCAGGGTAAAAAAAAAGATTGCATTAAATGGCACTTACCAATATCAGTTTTCAAGTTGCCACAGCCACACTGAAAAATGTAATCCCTTTTATCCTTTCTTCTTTATGTTTTGTGGCATTTTCTAAATTTTGTAAAATGAAAGTGAGTTTTTAAAAGAATCATTAATATAAAATAAAATTATAAGCTTAGTTATCAGAATGGTTAAACTTATGGTGGTATATAAGGACATTTCATCAATGAAATAATATTTATAGAAATATTCTCATGATGTAATGCTAAGTCAAAAAGACAGGAAGATAACTTTTTCAACTATGTAAAAATACTGCAGAGAAGCAAGATTTGTGTGAAATGTGTTAAAATGTTAATATATGAATAGTAGGTTTATTGCTCAGGGTTTTTCTTTGTGCTTTGTATTCTATGTTTTGTCCCCAGATTTTTCGTTAGTGAAACTACCTGAATTATTTTAATGATTGACAATAAAACAAATGTTGAAAAAAAAAAATAGGCTGGGTGTGGTGGCTCACACCTGTAATCCCAGTACTTTGGGAGGCTGAGGCAGGCAGATCACCTGAGGTTAGGAGTTCAAAACCAGCCCGGCCAACATGGCAAAATCCTCTCTCTATTAAAAATACAAAAATTAGCTGGGTGTGGTGGCAGGCGCCCGTAATCCCAGCTACTCTGGAGGCTGGGGCATGAGAATCGCTTGAATCTGGGAGGCGGAGGTTGCAGTGAGCTGAGATCATGCCACTGCACTCCAGCCTGAGCAACGTTGAGTGAGACTCCATCTCAAAAAAAAAAAAAAAAAAAAAAAATAGAAAGAATGAAAGAAAAAGAAAAATGAACAAAAATTTAACCCTCCTTAAATCTTCCACCAACAGGACAATAAAAGCACTGTTTTAGTCATAGTGTGCTAAAGTTTGTGGTTCATTGCAGCCTAAGAAATGACACTTAAAATTTATGTTATTGGCCAGGCATGGTGGCTCACGCCTGTAATCCTTTCACGCCTGTAATCCTAACACTTTGGGCGGCTGAGGTGGGTGGATCACCTAAGGTCAGGAGTTCGAGACCAGCCTGAGCAACATGGTGAAACTCTGTCTCTACTAAAAATACAAAAATTAGCCAGGTGTGGTGGTGCATGCCTGTAATCCCAGTACTCAGGAAGCTGAGGCAGGAGAATCGCTTGAACCCGGGAGTTGGTGGTTGCAGTGAGTTGAGATCGAACCACTGCACTCCAGCCTAGGTGACAGAGCAAGATTCCATCTCAAAAAAAATAAATAAATAAAATAAATAAATAAAAGGAAAAAGAAAGTTTATATTATTTAATCTTTGTAAGGGAATCCCCTTTAAGAGTAAGACTGGGGCAGAATCATGTGTTAACTCTGAAGTAAGAAAAAGGAAACGTGGTCCCATTGGGTCTCGCTGGTCTGATTAATTCCTAGAATGACATGAAAATGGGTGATTTTCTCTGGATGATTTAAAACTGCATCTAAACCTGAGTTCGATGACTTCCTAGCAAATTCAATAGTCAATTCATCAGTTATTCCTTCTAAGCTAAATTTAGATTTCCCAGTATGAGAGTAATTCATTTTTTAGGGAATGTTGCCGTAACTCTATCATCTTGGTATGCATGGGGAGAGGTCATGAAAACATTTTTTTAGAGTCACAGATTATTTTATAGAGTCACTAATTATTATTTCTGTTGTTAGAATCTCGGCCCTGCCCCTCACAGTGCCAGCAGGTCACTATGGAGTCCCTTATCAGAGACTTAACCAAAATAAAATATTTTGGCTTGTAGGTATTGAAAAGGATCTTCTGTCTTTGTCTTAGAATCAATCTTTGTCTTAGAAAGGAGAGATAGTTGGCAGCCAAAGAGGCAGAGGGCTGAACAAATGTGAGCAAAGACAGGCCTCCCAGACTGACACAAGGATTGAAATAGAAGTAGCTGAAAAGGGAAAAGTGAGCCAGCTTACACTCACCCCAAAATTACTCGGATGTGGATGAATCTTTCAAAGGAAGTCTGAATAAAAAATGACTAGATCATCAAGGAAAACTAGTTCAAGTTAGAAATGAAAGAATTAATCAAACAAATAAACAAAAGCCCAGCATGCAATAGGCATTGAAATAGAAATAGCAGCATGATAGGATTCCCAACAGAGTCTATAGCATCTTCTGAATATTTCACATGTGGAATGCTGAGTAAAAACCAGTGATATTACTGAGCACTTGCTAGGTTCCAGCACTGTGATCTGCACTTTTATTTTTACCTTTTACTTTACATTTACATTTAGTTACATTTACGATTTCTTTTTTTTTTTTTTCTTCAACTTTTCTTTTAAGTCCCAGGGTACATGTGCAGGATGTGCAGGTTTGTTACATAGGTAAATGTGTGCCATGGGGGTTTGCTGCATAGATCAACCCATCACCTAAGAATTCAGCCCAGTATCCATTAGCTATTCTTCCTGATGCTCTCTCTCCCCCTAACTCCACAGGCCTCAGTGTGTGATGTTCCCCTCCCTGTGTCCATGTGTTTTCACTGTTCAGCTCCCACTTGTAAGTGAGAACATGCGGTAATTGGTTTTCCTGTTCCTGCGTTAGTTTGCTGAGGATAATGGCTTCCAGCTCTATCCATGTCCCTGCAAAGGGCATCATCTTGTTCCTTTTTATGCTATTTCAGCCACTTCTTAAAATAGTTCTAGGAAATAGTACTATTGCTATCTGCATGAAACTGAAGCTTAGAGAGGTCAAGTACTCTGCCTCAAACCACCACAATCATCAAGGGAGAGGGATTCAAACCCAGAGCTTTGTGTCTCTGAGCCTGTGGTCTAACTGACATTCTATATATTACATTGTTTTCATGTATGTTAAAGTTTTTGTTATAGAAATAGTGATTTGAGACCAAGAATTAGGAGACGAAGGGCGAGTTTGAGTAGAGCGCATTTGCTCTACTTTGAAATCGCCCAGGTGAAATTCTTTTCTACTTTCTTAGTGAGGAGCAGTGGAAAGGAATTGTTCTCTTTTCCAGGGAACTGTCTGTGCCTTGACATGATTGCACATCCATGGTTGTCTTCTTAGGCAGTCAGGTGATAGCATGTAGGAAATGCTTCCAGCCAACAGGGAACAAAAGGGGTCTGGGGGGACCTCAGAACTATCCCTGGGTAGTTTATAACCACAGCCAGCAGGGAACAAAAGAGGTCTGGAGAGACCTCAGAACCATCCCTGGGTAGTTTACAACCACAGTCGAGATATGTGACTGTTCTGTCACCACAAGGACCCCTCATGCTGCTCTTTCACAACAATACCCAATCTAATTTAAAAACATCCAATTTGCATTTTGAGTATGATTGGACCCATATTGATGGGGATTTCTATTATGCTCAGCTTCTTCGTGGGAATGCCACAGATCGAAAGATTAGGAGACTTGAGTATCCTGCTTGTGGTGTATCACAGTTTTGTGCTACAAGCAAGCATTTAAATTCTCCATGCTTGAATTTTCTCATCTATAAAAGCTGAGATAAAAATACTGAACCAGACCAGGTGTGGTGGCTGATGCCTGTAATCTTAGCACTTTGGGAAGCCAAGGTGGGAGGATCGCTTGAGGCTAGGAGTCAAAGACCAGGCTGGGCAATATAGTAAGATCCCATCTCTACAAAAATAAAAAATGTGGCCAGGTGTGGTGATGTGTGCCTGTAGTCCCAGCTACTCAGGAGACTGCGGCAGAAGGGTCTCTTGAGCCTAGGAATTTGAAGCTGCAGTGAGCTATAATTGTGCCACTGCTGTACAGCCTGGGCAACAGAGTGAAAAAAACAAAAAACTAACCAATTGCTTTGATGTATGGGCCAAAAAAGTAAGTGTATATATTTAAAAGAAAACAAAAATATTATAAACCAACAAAGCCCTTCTAGGAAACTAATACAGAAGGTAAGGAATGAAAGTAATTTTAAGTGCTAGTAATAAACTCATCTATATTGCTGGCAATCATTTCTAGGGACCAAATTGAACATGACTCATTTCTGTGAAGTTAACTTGTGGCATTGGGCCTCAAACAGTAGAGTCACTTTATCATTGAATGGGAGTGAATAAAAACACCACACAACGAGACATTTGCAAAATGAAAATCAGGCTATTGTGAAATCTATAAAAGGGCTTCCTTTCATAAATGTAGTCGAGATAGTGATCCCAAATTATTATGACAATTTGGTTACTTGCTAGATATGGAACATTAGTGTCTATTGGCGGGGGGTGGGGGGCGGATAATTACTTACCTTAGTTTATGTTGAAAGAGAACTTCAAATATTCCGCATAGGAAAATGATGCAATGTGATGGAACTTTGATCCAAATGGAATCTAAGGCTGCAATCTAGGTGTACAGCAAGTGAAAACTTCTCAGTAAATGGATGTTAGATCATTTTAATGGTTCATCTATAATCGTTGATCACTTTGATCCATAAATTTAGTCTAGCACCGGCATAAGTACTTTAATGACAGCATAAATAGCCAGGATTTCAAGCATATTCTTGAGTTTCTTTGCAACATAAGAATCTCTTAAATCCCTTTTTGAGCAGAATTTGAATTAGTCTAAGTCCTATTACATGATTATCCCTAGCAGGACAGCATTCTTTTAATAGGTAAACATCATTATAGGAAGCTAATTCATTTACTCTGGGAAAAACTAAAAATATCTTTTTTCTCCTTCTCTTAATTGATCCATATTCAATTTTCTTTAGACTTGTTAATTTTATATCATCTTTTTCTAAATATGCAATAGAAATCTGTGACTGGATAGACTTTTTGCAAATTTGAACAGGGTAGAAGTTCTTTTTTTCCTGACTATTGTGAAGGAAACTGCATTCTTAGTAGTTTTATGCACTATCTCTAATGCCAGAGAGGAATAGAACATTGAACTACTTACAGGCAAATGTACATATACTAATAGAGAATGAACCTTAGTTTAAAACAGGAAAATAGTTCAGGCACAGTGGCTCATGCCTGTAAGCCCAGCACTTTAAGAGGCTGAGGTGTGGGGATCACTTTGAAGCCAGGAATTTGACCCAGCATTTTTGGAGGCTGAGGTGGGAAGATCACTTGAGCTCAGGAGTTTGAGATCAGCCCAAGCAACATATAGCAAGACGTCATCTGTACTAAAAAAAAAAAAAAAAAAAAAAAATTAGCTGAGTATGGTAGAGAGTGCTTGTAGTCCCAGCTACTCGGGAGGTGGAGGCAAGAGGATCACTTGAGTCTGGGAGATTGAGGTTGCAGTAAGGGATAATCACACCACAGCATTCCTGCCAGGGTGACAGAGAGTGACCCTGTCTCAAAAAAAAAAAAAAGATAAAATAGAAAAATACAAACGTCTGAGAAAGGAAAAAAGCTGGAACCAGCTCAAAACACTTTCCAGGAGCCTTAATTTAATATTTTTCATTCCTATAGAATATAATTCTGTGTAAAGTGTCACAGCTTATCCAAGGATGAGCTGCACTTATACAAAGTTGTGTTTTAAGGAGAAAACCTTTAATTATTTGAAAAACTAAGCAAACGGCCATAAACATGAAAACCATATGTTTTAGGCTACTTGTTTATGATTATTCTGTTTGGATAGCTCAGATTATAGCACACTATTGGGTAAATCTGTAATAGTTTTATGGACTGATGAGAATATATATAATCTCATCAATTTCTTGAACCTACTTGAAGATTCTGCTATTCTAGCAAAATTTAATGATTGCAGCAGGAACATTGCATTTATTCACTGGGAGTACAAGTCATTTGTAACAACTTTGCTATTTCCACCAATTGAAAGCCTGCAGCAAATGATATTAAAGGCCTTATTTTCTGGTTCCTTGCTAAGCCACGAATCCCAACTCTTTTCCATCCTGACAAACAATAGTCAAAGAGTTGTTCTTACTAGTGATTGTGAATGCTAACCATATAATACGATCAGGACCCACTTATGAATATTGGACATTCACCAAATACTTATTGAGTACCTAATGTTTTCCACGTAATGTGCCAGGTATTTCATTACAATTAAATGGACAAGATCACTTTTGAAATTCCCCTGGAATCATGTGAATTAGTATCATCTCTTGGTTAGACTCAGTTATAGCCAGTCTATCAAAGAGAAGCGTCTGAACTTGAACTCTCTTGGTCAAATATGGTCACAGTTTCCAGCTAGAGCTGGATTTTTACTCAGAAGCACAGCTACCAGCGTTTTCTGCACTTGGATTTTCAACTTGATTAATCAACTAGAGCAGCTTTTGCGTAGGTAATGGGGACTTGAAGGAGGGACTGTTGAACTAGGTTGGAGTCTGGCACTTGAGTACTATTTAGTTCTATTTTGTGAACACTCACAAACATTCCAAAGTTATGTACAAATTGGTTGCCTTGAGAGGAACGCTGGAGTCCCAGATATTCTGAGCTGAGAAGCCAGCACGGGGAGAGAGACACCAAATCACCAAAACACAGTAAGTGGGCTGAGTAGTGAAGACTCAGCAACTCCTGATTGCCTTGAAGTCACTTTGCTTTCAAGCTGGCATTAGCTGTAGTCACAGGGTCCTAGTAGCTTCTATCGTGCATTTCATGCTCCTTGTGTTCTGTGCATTTGGAGCAAGTTAGGAAGCAATCCCCCTATCAATCTGAATGGACTTCAAGCATTGAGTACCAAACCACCCCTACTTTAAACAAGCTCATGTTTCTTATCATTGCGGAGGTGGCCTTTTGCCAATGGATGGATGCTCCTGGCCCATGAAACGTTCTAGGCAATGCCTGGGACTCTCTAGGCCATAGGAGACACTGAGGTGAGCCTTACAGCAAGTCAGAAAAATAGAGTCCCACAGGACCCCTTGTTTCTATAGGTTGGTGCAAAACTAGTTTTTAGTGGCAAAACCTGCAACTACTTTTGCACCAACCTAATAATTGCAGCTCCTCCAACAGGCCACAGAGGGCTTCCCCAGCCCCAGTGGCTGTGTGACAAAGGGTGGTAACATGTACTGTCCTCTTGCTGTCTGCAAGGGATGGTGTAGAGGCTTTATATTCATTATCTAATTTTTAAATCATATAGCTCTAAGAGGTGCTGTTATTAACTAGTTCCCTTTTTCTGATGAGAAAACACAGAACTTCAAACCTGGCTTCAACCCTATTTCCTTATAGGAATGTATACATACATATACACACACACACACACACACACACACATATATATATATACACACACACATATATACACACACACATATATTTCCTTATAGGAATATATACATACACACACACACACACACATGCACACACATATTCCTATAAGGAAAAGAATGCTACATGCTACATAATTTCTTCTTTTTGGTTAAGGTTGCTTTGTGCTCATCCACCTTTCTCTTCTTTCCTGGAGCTGAGAATGTGTGTAATCCAACTCCAGTGAGGCGAGAGGAAGCTTGTTGGGGTGGATACTAATTTTAGGAGCGCTTAGCACAGATTTTCCTGAGCCTTGAGGACAATCTCATTCCCAAGGACACTTCCAGATCAAAGCTAAGGAAAACTGGGGTTGAGGGTGACAGAACCTTTCTTTCTAAGAATTTAGATTGAAAAAGGGAAGGAAACAGAGATTAAAACATAGAAAGGCAGACTATTGAGAGGGTGTGCTTGGATAGGGATACAGTCTGGCTCTGTGTCCCCACCCAAATCTGATCTTGAATTGTAATCCGAATTATAATCCCCACGTGTTGGGGGAGGGAACTTGTGGGAGGTGATTCGATCATGGGGGCGGTTCCCTACGCTGTTCTCATGATCGTGGGTGAGTTCTCACGAGATCTGATGGTTTTCTAAGGGGCTTTCCCCTCCTTTGCTCTGCACTTCTCTCTCATTCCGCCATGTGAAGAACATGTTTGCTTTCCTCTCCACCATGATTATAAGTTTCTTGAGGCCACCATGGCCATGCAGAACTGTGAGTCAATTAAACCTCTTTCCTTTATAAATTACTAAGTCTCAGGTATTTCTTCATAGCAGCATGAGAATGGACTAATACAGATAGTCCACTCATTCTTTCTAATTACAATAAGACCAGAAAAAGTTCATGAATAAAAGAAAAGATTAGTATATGCTAAACTAGAAAAAAGGAGGGAAGAAATAATCTCTTTAGGCAAACACTTTGAATTCAACCTCAAGTAAAATTTCTTACCAACTTTCTTGCTATTTATAGCTTAAATTTTTTTTAAAAAAATTATTTTTCCTTAGTACACATAGAATGCATTTTATTGCCAAGGATACAGATAAGGAAGAAGCAGATAAATACTTTTCATGATCCTATAACTTTGAAATAATTATAGTTAACATTTTGGTGTAAAATCTTCAATGTTTTTGATTTTTAAAAATATACATGTGAGGCCAGGTGCAGTGGCTCACATGTATACTTTTAAATACATTACGCCTGTAATCCCAGCACTTTGGGACACTGAGGTGGGCAGAGGCCATGAGCGCAGGAGTTTGAGAACAGCATGGGAAACATGGTGAAACCCTGTCTCTATCAAAAAGTATACAAAAAATTAGTCAGGTGTGGTGGTGTGTGCCTGTAGTTTCAGCTACTTGGGAGGCAGAAGTGGGAAGATTGCTTGAGCCTGGGAGGTGGAGGTTGCAGTGAGATAAGATTGCACCACTACACTCCAATCTGGGTGACAGAGTGAGGCACCTATCTCAAAAAAAAGACAAAAGTGTATTTTAATTTATTAAAATCATATTCCTAACACATTGTATATTTTAGATATAATAACTTACCATTTAGGGGTACAGTAGCCAAAATTTTTGAATGGATAAGTGAAGAGATTTCTTTCTTTATGATAACTGACCATAGGAAAGCTCAGATATTCAGAATTAGCAAATACTGTGAAGAATTGACAAATCTAACAAGTTTTCAACCAAAAAATGATCAGCAGTTATGTAAAACAAAAGAAAGCAGAGGTTAATGAAAGAGCAAAAAGTGGTTGGGGCATGTTTTGGGAGGTGTCACGCAGGTAGCAGCAGCTCCCTTTTGGAAAGTGGATTATTCTCAATTGGCTTGCATTTATTTGCAACTTTATTTTGGTGCTTGGTGGTCCTGGAGGCTAGCAGGGCTTTCATCTCCATGTTTTTTAAGCTTGTCAATATCATCACACATACAAAACTTTTGAGTTATCTGACTGTGAGAAAGATGTCTTAAGCCTAGAATTTCTGTTCAGTCCCCTGAGGCATTCATCCCAATTCAAATATTTGTGTAAAATTTTTTCTGTATTAGGCACTGTGAAGAATACAAATATTAGAAATTAATAGTTACTACATTATTAAAACTACTAATATTAATAGTTGTAATAAATATTAGAAAATAGTAGTTACTACAAATATCTTACTAATTTACAGTGACAACAAAACACACACACGAAACATTAAAAGAACTGGCCGGGCACAGTGGCTCACACCTGTAATCCCAGCACTTTGGCAGGCCGAGGTGGGTGGATCACCTGAGGTCAGGAATTTGAGACCAGCTTAGACAACATGGTGAAACCCTATCTGTACAAAAAATAATAAAATTAGCTCGGTGTGGCAGCATACACCTGTGGTCCCAGCTACTTGGAAGGCTGAGTCGCTTGAACTCAGGAAGTGGAGATTGTGCCACTGCATGCCAGCCTGGTTGACAGAGTGAGACCCTGTCTCAAAAAAGAACAACAACAACAAAAAATGGGCCAAAGTGACACATGATTGTCATGGCGAACAGTGTAGAGAATCAGTAGGCTAAAAGAAAGAATGTGATCCGGGAGCCTGTAATGGTAGAGAAAGAAGTTGAATAACAACTTCTGTTCTGTTCAGAAAAAAGAGAGAAGTTTCAGGTGCGGGGAGAAGAGAGAGATGACCATGAAAGTCAGAAGGAAAAGTAGGCTCAGAGCTCTCCCCTGACGCCATCTGTAATGGTGCTTGGTATTCGTGCTCCAGCATTTTGGGCACTCCTATAATGGGAAGGATCCTGGACCACAAGAGGGGAGATCTTTATGCCACCAGTGGTTAAAAAAGTGAATTTGGGGTCCTTTTCTTCATGTCTTAGTTTCTCCATTTGTGAAATGTGTAGCTTCATATCTTTACATGCCCCAAAGTCATTGGGGTCTCCATGAGATGTGTGTGAATGAGATTTTTCAGCTGTAAAATGAGATGTAAGTATCTTTGGTGATAGTGCTTTACTGGATCTACAGACAGAAGAAAAGCACAAAACCAGAGCACGAAAGGACAGTGAAGTAGTCATGATATAGGTATGGCTCCTATGAGTGGAGGAACACCAGGGCTCTTGTCTCACGTGGATTAGATAAAATGACACGGACACATGTGCAGTGGTTTCAAGGAGCGGAGAGTTTAATAGGCCAGAAAGAAGGGAGAAGAAAGAAGCAGTTCCCCCGTACAGAGACACAAGGAGGGGGCTCCAAAGCCAAGAGAGGAGACCATGAGTGCAGCGGACATCAGCCAGTTTTATGAGGAGGCTGAAGGAGGTGGTGCCTGATTTGCATAGGGCTCAGGGCATTGGTTTGACGAGGCGTGTCATTCATGTAGCCTGCAAAAAAACTGGCCCTCCCACCATAGCCTTTTAATATGCAAATACAGGGCACCAAGATGTTCTACACACAGGGGGCTATGTTGGGGTGGCCATGCTGCCAGGCACATGTGGGGGCAAGGGCAAGAGGACAATGGTGGGAATCGCCATGTTGGGCGGACCCAGTTTTTAATGGCCTTCATTTGCATATCAAAGGTTGCCAGCCCAGCTCTAAGAGCCAGGGCTTTCTGCTAGACAAGAAACGTTTCTGGGGCTGCTTTAAAAGAGACAAAAACTATCCAAGGACCCCTTTCCCTCCCTCTGTGCCTAGAATAATTTCTTAATAACTCCTACAGCAGTCACAGTACACCCGAGTCAATGTGAGTAATTTTAGAGACAGAGTGAATGCATAATTGGGTCAGATTGGCAGAGGAAAGAAGGCTGGTTGATAGGTTGAGACTTCTCTGTCTGATCAACCCGGAGAAATGATGGGAAGTGAGGAGATTTGGGGAGGAAAGGCTTTCCCAGGGAAATGGAGCATTCTGGAATCTTGATGATAGGGACAGTTTTCATACATTTGTATTTCACCTAATAAAATGGCACTTTCCTGAGTTTTATGGGCAAAGCATGATGTTAAATCTTTTAACATCTTCTTTCCACTAACTGAATAGGAGGAAAAGGAAATTTCTACTTTTTCTTCTTATTTCACTTATTTTCCTTTTGTATCCCTAGAAGCTCATGACATAATGCTCGACAAAAAGATGCAGTGGCTTTGAGAAAATATTATTGATAACTGAAATGAGTGACCGAGGTGCTCAATGAATTGAGGTTTATTAGGCCAGCTTTAGGGAGTGTCTGGGAAAAACTTGAGCCACAGACACATCTGTGACTGTTTTTTTTTTTTTTCTAGACAGCATCTAGCTCTTTCACTGAGGCTGGAGTGCAGTGGTGGGATCTCAACTCACTGCAGCCTCCAGCTCCTGGGCTCAAGAGATACTCCCACCTCAGCCTCCTGAGTAGCTGGGACTACAGGCACATGGGACTGAGCCTGGCTAGTTTTCTTGTGTACTTTTTGTAGAGACAGGTCTTGCCATATGCCCAGGCTGGTCTTAAACTCCTGGACTCAAGTGATCCATTGGCCTCAGCCTCCCAAAGTGCTGGGATTACAGGTATGAGCCACCATACCCAGCCTTGTGGCTGTTTTTCTGAAAAGGTATTTAGGAATGTTGGAAATGGGTTTATCATGTTGGGGAAAATCTACACTGAAACAATGGATCAGTCATTAAGGCTAGTTTACTTCCTGCAGGAAGGGTGCAGCTTGCTGGTAGTCTTGCCATGAGAGCACACCTGAACAAGGGAGACAGGGACATTTATAACTTTCATAACCTGATGCAATCGCCCTACCACTGTGTCCAGTTTCCATTGGCCAGAACAGGGCCTCACATTCTGTTCTTGACCTGATTGGCTAAAACTTGGAAATTTTCTAAAGAGGAAAAGGCAGAAGAGAACAAAGGAAAAGAGGAAGTAACTTGAGGAATGCTTAGAGAAGTGATAACATTTCCAAATAAGGAAGGGGAATAAGCTTTGACCTAAGACTTGCCTGGGCTTGTACTGGCATGTCAGAGCAAATATCTAGGTTAAAGTGTAAGAACTAAGAACATGGGATGCACTTATTTCTTTATTATGACTAACAGCTACTTTAAGATTATTAGCAAAAACTTTAAAGTAAATTAACTTTTGAAGAAACTTATTTATTCGTAATGAA
>CAUYQU010040984.1:0-27057 GCA_963574635.1 Cheracebus regulus | reverse complement strand
TCCACAAGCCCAGGGATGCCGGAGCCCCAGGAGCCGGGACAGGTAGGAGGGACCCTACCCTAGAGGCTCCAGAGACAACTGCATGCAACTCTAGTGGATGGAACATTGGTGCCCACAAAGGTTTTTGTGTGATTTTTTTTTTTAAACTTCTAATACGTAACAAACTTTCCAAAATCAAATGATAATTTTCTTTTCTGGTCTGATTAATCCTTTAAAATACTATTACTAGGTTCCCTAAAGTTCAAAAAAAACCTATGTGGCTTATTTAACATAAAAATTATACACGCGGCCAGGTGCGGTGGGTTGCGCCTGTCATCCTAGCACTTTAGGAGGCCGAGGCAGGCGGATCATGAAGTCAGGCGATTGAGACCATCCAGGCCAACATGGTGAAACCCGTCTCTACTAAAATACAAAAATTAGCCGGGCGTGGTGGTGGGCGCCTGTCATCCCAGCTACTCGGGAGGCTGAGGCAGGAGAATCGCTTGAACCCGGGCGGCGGAGGCTGCAGTGAGCCGAGATCACGCCACTGCACTCCAGCCTGGCGCCTGGAGACAGAGCAAGACTCTTTTTTAAAAAAAATAAAAATTACACAGGAAACATGGTCAAATATGGAATGGTATACTTTATATTTTTAATATAAATATAAAATGGTGTTATGTATGTCTTTGGGCTGCATTCTATAACTACGTTATTGTTACATGTTGCAAAATCATTAAAAAACTCCTGTAATTCTAATATGAGTTAGTGTACATCATCAGTAATAATTATAGTTGTCACGTTGTATGACACAGAGGTAACGAATGTCCTTGCCTTTGACTATGGCGGCCCTAAAGCTTTCTGTCATCCATAGGCAGTGTCTTGTTTCACTCCTCTTTATAAAATGGTTTCATAATCAACTACAGACCTCTGACACGGGGCCGGGCGTGGCGGCTCACGCCTGTCGTCCCAGCAATTTGGGAGGCCAAGGTGGGAGGATCAGGGGGTCAGGAGTTCGAGATCAGCCTGGCCAACATGGTGAAACCACGTCTCTAATAAAAATACAAAAATGAGCCGGGCGTGGTGGCCGGTGCCTGTGATCCTGGATACTCAGGAGGCTGAGGGAGGAGAACTGCTTGAACCTGGGAGGTGGAGCTAGAGTGACCTCAGATCACGCCACTGCACTCCAGCCTGGGCGACAGAGCAACACTCTTGTCTTGGGGGTGGGGGGTGTGGGCAGCAAATACACTTAGATATAGGTTTCTAACTTCTTTTTTTTTTGTTTTTTTGAGACACAGTCTCTCTCTGTCACACAGGGTGGAGTGCAGGGGCGTGATCTCAGCTCACTGCAGCCTCCGTCTCCTGGGTTCAAGGGATTCTCCTGCCTCAGCCTCCTGAGTAGCTGGAATTACAGGTCCCCACCACCGCAGCCGGCTAAGTTTTGTATTTTTAGTAGAGATGGAGTTTCACCACGTTGGCCAGGCTGGTCTTGAACTCCCAACATCAAGTGATCCACTGAACCTGCTCAGGTTTCTGATGACTTTAAAGATTGTGACATCAAAAACAAAAATGAAAAAAGTTAAGACCCCTCAAAAACTAAAATGTTTGTAAATATCAAAGAAAACAAAAATTAAACGCATGGAGCAAACGAATAAAAGTGTGAAATAATGTTTTTAACTTTTTACTTAAAACATTACTGACCCTTTGTCTTGTTTTCAAGAAAACTTTTTTTTTTGAGACAGAGTCTTGCTCTGTTGCCCGGGCTGGAGTGCAGTGGCGCGATCTGAGCTCACCAAGTTCAAGCGAACCTCCCGCCTCAGCCTCCCCAGTGCCTGGGATTACAGGGGCCGGCCACCACGCCTGGCTAGTTTTGTATTTTTAGTAGAGAGAGGTTTTCATCATATTGGTCAGGCTGGTCTTGAACTCCTGACCTGCAGTGATCAACCTGCCTCGGCCTCCCGAAGTGCTGAGATTACAGGCATGAGCCACTGTGCCTGACCTACAACTTTCGTTTTAAGCTATTAAAATCCCAGGTACTCAGGAGGGTAAGGTGCGAGAATCTCTTGAACCAGGAGTCGGACGCTGCCGTGAGCCAAGACTGCACCACTGCACTCCAGCCTGGGCGACAGAGTGAAACTCCATCCCTGCAAAATCAATTAATTAATTAACTCACTGAGAGCTGTCAGTGACAGGGTCTCTTTCTGTGCCTGGCCTATTTCACTCAGTGTCATTCGATGGATTTTATATAGGTGCGTTCGTGTGTACTGCTGGGACGCCACACACCGTGGAGACCAAAAATAAATGTTCAAGGCCCCTCTCGGACAAGGGAATCTGAAAGGAACCTAAAAAAGGAGTTCAGGTGCCGGGCGCGGAGGCTCACGCCTATCATCCCAGCACTTTGGGAGGCCGAGGCAGGCGGATCACCTGAGGTCAGGAGTTCGAGACCAGCCTGGCCAACATGGTGAAATCCTACCTCTACTAAAAATACAAAAATTAGCCAGGTGTGGTGGTGGGCGCCTGTAATCCCAGCTACTCAGGAGGCTGAGGCAGGAGAGTCACTTGAACCCAGAAGGTGGAGGTTATAGTGAGACGAGATCACGCCACTGTACTCCAGCATGGGCGACAGAGGGAGACTCTGTCCCCTGACTTCCCCCTCCCAAAACCAAAACAATCACCGAAAGGAGTTATGCCATGAGTCCCATGATGGGGAGCGGGGCTGGGCAGGCGTGTTTGTATCCCTCCCTTTTGAGCTGAGGAACAGCTGAACAGCACTAAGGCTAAAGCTCCGATTGTCAGACGGAGAGAACAGTCTCTCTGGGGTCATAACACACTGCATGCCGACAGGACTCTGCTACGTCATCACAGGACACGCCAGGCCCTGAAGCAGTCACAGTATTTTACACCACATACTTGGAAATCATCCTGCAAAGCCCTCTCCTGGCAGAGAAACTGGATTCTGTAGAGACGTTCCTTCCACTTCTAGGTCTCTTCTTTCTGTTTTTGAGACGGAGTCTTGTTCTTGTCGCCCAGGCTGGAGTGCGGTGGCACGATCTCGGCTCACCGCAACCTCCGCCTCCCGGGTTCAGGCGACTCTCCGGCCTCACCCTGCCGAGTAGCTGGGATTACAGGCACCCACCACCACACCCGACTAATTTTTGTGTTTTTAGTAGAGACGGGGTTTCACCATGTTGCCCAGGATGGTCTCAAAGTCCTGACCTCATGATCCGCCCACTTCGCCCTCCGTAAATGTTGGGGTAACAGGCGTGAGCCACCACGCCCAGCCTCTTCTGCGTGTTTATAAGACAAATGGCACATTTTCCTTTCCCTTGCACTGTTCCAAACAGCAAAGAACTTTCGCAGGCACGCCACAAGCCCAGGTCCCTCTGGGGATGGGGGCGGGGTGGGCAGCCACCCTCCTCCCTCAAGCCCAGGGTCCCTCCAGTGTCCCGGGTTCTCCTCTCGGCCTGTGTGGACACCCCGATCCCCGGGCCGCGGTTACCTCGGCTGGAGCACTGGACAATTGCGACACCTGTGAACACGCTGTGTTCTCTGCCACTCAACCTGTCAGACAGAAATGGTGCCCGCGCTGTGAAACGTGGCAGGCACAGAACGGGTTTCCCAAAACCAGAGAGGCAGCAAGGTGGTCTCCATCCCGGCCCCGTCCCCAGCCTCTTCCCCCTAACCAGCCCGCCGTGGCGTCACCAGGGAAACTGCTGAGAAACGCTGGGAGTATGATCAAATCCATCGATTGCTAAGAGGAATGATGGCAAGGAAAACCTGGCCACCCCCACCCGCAAGCGGAAAACAGCTTGGCGCATTCTCAAGTAGCAAAGCAACCTATTTGATCACTCAGAATCTCTCAACAGCAAAGCTTTACGGGCAGGCTGGGAAGGGGTCACAAATCCCACGGGCGGCGGCCCTGACCGGAGGCCCCAGGCTGGACAGCTCTCAGCCGGGGCTGCTGCCCCAGAGTGTTTTCCATGTCCTGGGATGGGAGTGGAGGACAGGCTGCGGGCTCGGGTGCAGGACACCCTGTGGGAAGGACACGGCACTGCCCACTTCTCCTGACCCCAACAGCCTGCAGTGGGCACCACACCCTCTGGGATGAGCGCCGAGACTCTCAGACAACAAACAGCATGGAGGGACGGGGACTGCGTCACTGCACAGCTCAGAGAGCAGAGATCACACGGCACAGCACATACAGCACAGCTCACACACGGCACAGATCACACGGCATGGCTCACACGGCACGGTTCACACAGCACAGCTCACACGGCACGGCTCACACAGAACGGCACAGCTCACATGGCACGGCTCACACGGCACGGCTCACACGGCACAGCACACACGGCACAGCTCACACACAACACAGATCACACGGCACGGCTCACACGGCACAGATCACACGGCACGGCTCACACGGCACAGATCACACGGCACGGCTCACACGGCACGGCTCACACGGCACGGCTCACGTGGCACAGATCACGTGGCACAGATCACGCGGCACAGATCACACGGCACAGACAGCTACTCTGTGGCCGGGAACCTGAGACTGTCCCGAGGCCAGCATGGCGCTTACTGTGACAGCATCCTGTAGGCATCCTGCTTGTCCACCGGCTTCTCCAGAATCAGCCGCCCCATGGTCTGCGATAGGAAGGAGAGGGAGTTGGTTTCCGCCTGGTTTCCGCCGCATGAGTCATGTCTGTGCTAACCCCACTGAACCATTCATTCACAGCAGTCAGTTGTTTCTCGGAAATGAAACTGACACAGCCGGAGAGTCACCATTTTAAATAACTAACTGCAGTTACCCCTACCTGCCTGGTTCCAGAATGTTCTCATCACTCTGAAAGGGAACCCTGTGCCCATGAAGCTCTCCTCCCACCCCCGGTCCCTGGTAACCACCAATCCTCTTTCTTTCACTGTGTGTTTCCCCGTTGTGGACATTGCCGAGAGACTGAATCCTAGTGCTGGGATGGATGACAGGCGTGAGCCACCGCGCCTGGCCTGCACACCTGTTCCGAGTCCTTTTGGGTACATACTTAAGAGAAGACAGAGTAGCCTGCTTAGACCACCATGACAAAGTCCTATGACCCGGGTGGCTGAAGCTACAGTCGCTGATTCTCCCGCAGTCCTGGAGGCTGCAGGTTTGAGATCCAGGCGCGGGAGGGCTGCTCCCTCCTCAGGCCTCTCTCCTGGGCTTCAAGACGCCCTCTTCTCCCTGTGTCCTCCTCACACGGTCGTCTGTGTGTGTGTGTGTGTCCTCACTTCCTCCTCTTACGAGGATCCCAGTCCTGTAGGATCGGGTCCACCCTAGTGACCTTCTTTCACCTTACGGTAGTACTGCATTTCTCAAGGATTTACTTTAGACAGTTTCAGTCTGAACACGTCAAGTGGTAAATTTCAAAAGAATGCATAAATTCGGCCGGCTGAGGCAGGTGGCTCACGGAGGTCAGGAGATCGAGACCATCCTGACTAACAGAGCGAAACTCCGTCTCTACTAAAAATACAAAAATTAGCCCATCGTGGTGCCGCACACCTGTAACCCCGGGAACTCGGGAGACAGGAGAATGGCTAGGACCCGGAAGGCGCAGTGAGCCGAGATCACGTCACTGCACTCCAGCCTGGGCAACGGACTGAGGCTCTGTCTCAAAAAAAAAAGCAGAGGGAAATTTGGACACAGACACCCAGAGGGGAGAAGGCCAGGCAGAGAAGGAGGCACAGACAGGAAGCATGGGGCCGTGAGCCAAGGGACGCCCAGGCCTGCCAGTGGCCACCTGGATATGGACAGAGACCAAGACCAGCTTCTCCGTCAGAACGTCTGGAAGGAACCCACCCCACAGACAACCTGATTTCTGCCGTTTGGCCTAGAGAACTGTGGACCTTCCTGTGGCTTTTTTCTTTTTTGACATGGGGTTTGTCTCTTGTTGCCCAGGCTGGAGTGCAATGGTGAGATCTCGGCTCCCTGCGGCCTCCACCTTCCGGGTTCAAGCGATTCTCCTGCCTCAGCCTCCTGAGTAGCTGGGACTACAGGCGCCCACCACCACATCCGGCTAATTTTTGTATTTTTACTAGAGACGGGCTTTCACCATGTTGGCCAGGATGGTCTCGAACTCCCGACCTCAGGTGATCCGCCTGCCTCATCCTCCCAAAGTTCAAGTGATTCTCCTGCCTCAGCCTCCCAAGTAGTTGGGATTGCAGGCACGTGCCACCACACCTGGCTAATGTGTATATTTTTAGTAGACTCAGGGTTTCACCATGTTGGCCAGGCTGTTCTCAAACTCCTGACCCCAGTGATCCGCCCACCTCGGCCTCCCAAAGTGCTGGGATGCCCGGCGTGAGCTGCTGCTCCTGGCCCCTTCCTGTGCCTTCAGACCTCTCATTTGGTGGCACTTCGCGATGGCAGTTTCTGGAACTGAGTCCACCCCTTCCCTGTGCCTCCCAGGCTTATCCTGAGAGTGGCTCATCACCAGGAGGCATTGCCGGCATCCCTCAAAGGACCTGCTGTCTTCACAGGGACGCAGAACAGGCCAAATCTCCAGGCACGTGAAAAGCAAATGGAACGTTAAAAAAGAGAGACCCTGAACGCACTCACCACGATGGTGTCCGCTCCGATGACCACGTCCGGGGCTCGGAGGTCTTTCTGCAAGAAAGCCAGACTTCGAGTTATTTATTTATCTATGTAGCCGAAGGTCTTCCTGTAAGAAAGCCAGCCTTCTATTTCTTTATCTATTTATTTATCTATCCCCAGGTCTTACTGCAAGAAAGCCAGACTTTGAGTTATTTATTTATCTATCTAGCTGAAGGTCTTCCTGTAAGAAAGCCAGCCTTCTTTTTATTTATCTATTTATTTATCTATCCCCAGGTCTTTCTGCAAGAAAAGCCAGCCTTCAATTTATTTATGTATTCATTTATCCGCAGGCCTTTCTGTAAGAAAGTGAGACTTCCATCTATCTATCTATCTATCATCTATCTATCTTCTATCATCTATCTATCTATCTAATCTATCTATCTAATCTATGTATCTATGAGTGTATCTATGTATCTATCTATCTATCTATCTATCTATCTATCTATCTATCTATCTGGGACAGAGTCTCAGCTCTGTCACCCAGGCTGGTGTGCAGTGGCGTGATCTCGGCTCACTGCAACCTCCACCTCCTGGGTTCAAGTGATTCTCCTGCCTCAGCCTCCTGAGTAGCTGGGATGACAGGCACCCACCACCATGCCCAGCTAATTTTTATATTTTTAGTACGGATGGGGTTTCACCATGTTGGCCAGGCTGGTCTTGAACTCCCGACCTCAGGTGATCTGCCCACCCCAGTCTCCCAAAGTGCTGGGACTACAGGCACGCACCACCACACCTGGCTAATTTTTGTATTTGTAGTGGAGACGGGGCTCCACCATCATGGCCAGGCTGGTCTCAAACTCTGACCTCGTGATCCATCTGCCTCGGTCTCCCTAAGTGCTGGATTACAGGCCTGAGCCAGCGTGCCCGGCCTACCCAAGTAATTGTCATGAGGGCGGAAGGGCAGCGCCCCCTTGCCTGGTGCATGCGGTTGGCCACTTCCAGAGCCTTCTGCTTGGCGGTCTCCATGGCGTACCCGTACGGCGTGGCAAAGGAGGCTTTGTCCAGCTTCTCTTTGAACCTGGAGGGGACCACCTCAAACCGCAGACCCTGCAACAGAAGAAAGGGGTCAGAAGGGTTGACGAAAGACCCAGAGAAGACCGAACAGAACGTGCAAGATTAGCAGGACACGTGGTGTTGGCTACATTCCCCGGTCCTCTCCTGGGTGACCTCATCCATCTGCTGAGCTTTCCCTAAGTGTGGCTAGGGGGCCTTCGGGGTCTGGCCAGAGGTCTTTAAGGACTGATAAGGGGTCTTTCTGGCTCTCGAGGGCAAAGGCTGGAAAAGGAAAAAGCCAGGAACAGAGAGGTGGGCAGGGAATGCAGACTTGGGCCATGAACTCACAAGCCAGCCTCGTCAGAGGGTTCCTGGAGCCCCTAAGTTTGGGACAGACAAGACAGACCATCCCATGCACAGAAAATTCCAGAAACATGCCAGTGATGGCGGCGGCGGGAGGGGAGTGGAGGCTGGCTCTAGGTCAATCCATAGTACACAGGAACAGACAAGATCGTCCGCAGGGAGACCTGGCCTGGAGGCAGTGACCCCCACAGAAGCTGTGGGGTCAGGATGATGGTGGACACTGCCCCCAGTGGGGGTGGCCCTGGCTGCCATGCCCTGCCAGGACCCAGGGAGCTCTACATCTCGCCTCTGACCCAGCAGGAGCATGGCCATCTTGGACACACGCCTCCATCTTGGACACACACCGCCATGTTGGACATACGCAGCCATGTTGGACACAGTGCCATGTTGGACACATGCCGCCATGTTGGACACACAGCACCATCTTGGACACACACCGCCCTGTTCGACACACAGCGCCATGTTGGACACACACCGCCATGTTGAACACATGCAGCCATGTTAGACGCACAGCGCCATGTTGGACACACAGTGCCATGTTGGACACAGACCGCACCATATTGGACACACACCGCCATGTTGGACACACACCATCTTGGACACATGCAGCCATCTTGGACACACCACCATCATGGACACACACCACCACGTTGGACACAGAGCGCCACGTTGGACACACGCAGCCATCTTGGACACACGCAGCCATCTTGGACACACGCCGCCATCTTGGACACACACCGCCATATTGGACACACACCACCATTTTGGACACACACCACCATTTTGGACACACACCACCATGTTGGACACACAGCACCATCTTGGACACACGCAGCCATCTTGGACACACCACCATCATGGACACACAGCACGATGTTGGACACATACCACCATCTTGGACACACACCACCATGTTGGACACATGCAGCCATCTTGGACACACACCACCATCTTGGACACACACTGCCATGTTGGACACACAGCGCCATCTTGGACATATGCCACTATCTTGGACACATACCACCATGTTGGACACACAGCAACATGTTGGACACAGCGCCATGTGGATACATGCCTCCATGTTGGACACACAGCGCCATCTTGAACATATGCCACTATCTTGGACACATACCACCATGTTGGACACACAGCGCCATCTTGGACACACGCTGACATCTTGGACATACAGCACCATCTTGGATACATACACTGCCATCTTGGATACACTCAGTGCCATCTTGGACACACGCCACCATTTTGGCCAGACAGCGCCATCTTGGACACACAGCACCATTTTGCACACACAGTACCATCTTGGATATACACACCGCCATCTTGGACACATGCTGCCATCCTGGACACACACCATGCTGGACACACTGCACCATCTTGGATACAAGCCACCATCTTGAATACAAGCCACCATCTTGGACACACGCTGCCATCTTGGACACACAGCACCATCTTGGACACAGACTGCCATTTTAAGTTCTATTGATTAAAAACCACCTAAATCCAGCCCAAAAACATCAGCCTAATGGCTAATGTCAGCATGACCGTAAACATTCAAGCTCTGGGATAAACACCCTCCAACCAGAAACACGCCAACCCCAAGATAAGCTCCCTTCTAACCAGAGACGTGCCAACCTGACAGTAAACTTTCCCTCACACAGAAACATTCCGAGCCTGCAATAAGCTCCCCCTTCCTAAACCCTTAAGCACCCTGAGTCTGTAGGAGACAACGCTCCTGACCTAACTCTACAAGAAGCCCCACTCAGGTGAATCCTCCAAAATAAACCTGTCTTTGACAGTTGAGCCACTATTCTTGTTTCCTTCCTCTTTAACTCTTACATTTGGTGCCAAAACCTGGGACGGGTGTTGGGGACAGAGGCTGTCTTACAACCCAGAAGCAGTGGGTAGCAGCAGACTTAGGTAGAAGAAATCTTGGGGACACCAAGTTTCTTCTCAGCTTGACCATCCTCTTTTTTTATTTTCCTTTTGAGATGGGAGTTTCACTCTGTGGCCAGGCTGGAGTGCAGTGGCACAATCTCAGCTCACCACAACTGCCGCCTCCCAGGTTAAAGCGATTCTCCTGCCTCAGCCTCTTGAGTAGCTGGGATTACTGGCACCTACCACCATGCCTAGCTGATTTTCATATTTTTAGTAGAGACAGGGTTTCACCATGTTGGTCACACTGGTCTCGATCTCTTGATCTCATGATCCACCCTCCTCGGCCTCCCAAAGTGTTGGGATTACAGGGAAGAGCCACTGTACCTGGCCAACCGTCCTCTTTATAAAGAGGATTCTGGGTCTCTGTGTTTTGTCTGGGATGCCTATAAAAACAGATCCTCCTGGCAGCCTCTTACCAGGCCAACAATCCCACATTCTTATATCCTTCCCTCTGGGCTGTGTCCTCTACAGCCTTGCCAGACTTGGCTTTCTGGGGAGCCGAAAGCAAAGTGTTTGTTATTGCAACGTGGCCTGGCCCCAATGCAAATGCCGTAATGATAGCTGATGGCCTGATAATGGCACCTTTAACTTTCAGATTCTCAAGGACCTTGACAACTTTATCATCAGGTATGGCAAACTGCAAGAGGTTCCCTAGATTTGAGCTTTCTTCTACCCTCCCTAAGTCAAAAGCATGGACTCCTCATGACATCCTTCTTCGTTTTTTTTTTTTGCTTTTGAGATGGAGTTTTACCCTTGTCACTCAGGCTGGAGTGCAGTGGCATGATCTCAGCTCACTGCAACCTCTACCTCCCAAGTTCAAGCAATTCTCCTGCCTCAGCTTCCTGAGTAGGTGGGATTACTGGCGCCCACCACCATGCCTGGCTAATATTTTTGGATTTTTAGTAAAGACAGGGTTTCACCATGTTGGCCAGGCTGGACTCAAACTCCTGACCCCATGACCCACCCTCATCAGCCTCCTAAAGTGCTGGGATTGAAGGTGTGAGCCACCATGCCCGGTGACATCCTTTTTCTTTTTTGAGACGGGGTCTCACTTTGTCACCTAGGCTAGACTGCAATGGCACAATCTCAGCACACTGCAATCTCTGCCTCCCGGGTTCAAGCGATTCTCCTGCCTCAGCCTCCCGAGTAGCTGGCATTACAGGCACGTACCACCACACCCGGCTAATTTTTTTGTATTATTAGTAGAGATGGGGTTTCGCCATGTTGGACAGGCTAGATTCGAACTCCTGACCGCGTGATCCACCCACTTTGGCCTTCCAAAGTGCTGGGATTACAGGTGTGAGCCACTGCGCCCGGCCCCATCCTTTTTCTTAATGAAAACTGTCCACAGGTCTCTCCTCCCTCGGAAACCTCTTCTTCCCAAACCCCCTTTGACCCTGCAGATAAAACTCTCTCTGTACTCTCAACGCCGTGCATCCGTTCCTCACCCGTCCTCACCCTCTGCCCCTCCTGCCTGCAAGCCTTTAGCCCCAAGCCTCGACTCTCCTGTTTTCTATCTGAAAATGCTTCAAGCAGTCTAAGCTAGGCTGCCCTTAACCCGGTCTGGGAGGTGCCTCGGGCTGAAGGCAATGCTTGCTTCCTGCACACTTCTCCAGGTCTGATTTATCACAGATCAAATAGCTCCTGAGACCGTCCTCTGAAAATCCCTCTCATTATCACAGGTAATTCCTGCACATAACCCAATCCTTTAATGTAACTTGGCGCAACATTTATGTAATTCTAACCTCCACCCTCAGCCTTGCTTAAATAAAGAGCTCAGCTTCATTAAAATAGATATCCAAGCTATAAATATATTCAAAAGGACTTTATGTTTTTCTCTTCATAAATCTTTTTTGGCCAGGCACAGTGGCTCATGCCTGGAATCCCAGCAATTTGGGAGGCCAAGGTGGGTGGATCACGAGGTCAGGAGTTCCAGACCAGCCTGACCAATATGGTGAAAACTCATCTCTACTAAAACTTCAAAAATTAGCGGGGCGTGTTGGAATGCGCCTATGGTCCCAGCTACTTGGGAGGCTGAGGCAGGAGAATCGGTTGAACCCGGGAGGTGGAGGTTGCAGTGAGCCGAGATTGCACCACTGCACTCCAGCCTGGGTGACAAAGTGACACGCCATCTAATAAATAAATAAATAAATGAAAAATAAATCTTGTTTTCCTGGAAAGGTTTTTTGCTCATTCAACTTAATTTCTTTTCTCCACTCTGTCCTGTCCCCCATGGTACGTGTATAAGAGACCCTAAAACAACTTCTGGTGGCCTGGGACTCCTTGAGAAAACAGAAAAGGCACCACAAATCCCATCTTGGGAAAAATCTGTTTTCCTTATGCAACCCCTGGAATTAAAAATAAATAAGTCTTCGGACGAGGTGGCTCACGCCTGTCATCCCACAATTTCTGGAGGCCGAGGTGGGTGGATCACTGGACACCAGGAGTTCAAGACCAGCCTGGCCAATATGGTGAAATCCCATCTCTACTAAAAATACAAAAATTAGCCAGGCGTGGTGGCAGGCACCTATGGTCCCCAGCTACTCGGGAGGCTGAGGCAGGAGAATCGCTTGAACCTGGGAGGCGGAGGTTGCAGTGAGCTGAGACTGTGCCACTGCACTCCAGCCTGGGTGATAAGAGCAAAACTCCATCTCAAAATAAGTAAATAAAAATAAGTAAGTAGTTCCCAAAAATCTGTCTTCCAGCTGTACTTGTTACAGGCCCTGGAAACTGTCTTCCTACTCCTGTTCTTAAAGGCCTCACCCGAAGACCAATAATCCAATAGGGAAATGAGCCGGGCGCAGTGGCTCAGGCTTGTAATCCTAACACTCTGGGAGGCCGAGGCGGGCAGACTGCCTGAGCTCAGGAGTTCGACACCAGCCTGGGCAACACGGTGAAACCCAGTCTCTACTAAAATACGAAAGAAATTAGTCGGGTGTGGTGGCACGCACCTATTATAATGCCAGCTACTTGGGAGGCTGAGGCAGGAGAATCGCATGAGCCCAGGAGGCGAACGTTGTAGTGAGCCAAGATCACGCCACCGCACTCCAGCCTGGCGACAGAGCAAGACTCCATCTGTACAAAAAAAAGAAGAAGAAGAAAGAAATCTTATAACTACTGAATCTTCTGGTTATCTCCGTCGTATGTGTGCCATGTCTATTAAAAGAGCTCTATGAAACTGAAACTGGCCTAAAAAAAAAAAATAAGCACTTAAGTCAAATACTTCTTTTTTTTTTTTTTGAGACGGAGTCTCACTCTGTCACCCAGGCTGGAGTGCAATGGCACAGCCTCGGTCCACTGCAACCTCCGTCTCCAAGGTTCAAGCGATTCTCCTGCCTCAGCCTCCTGAGTAGCTGGGACTATAGGTGCCTGCCACCATACCCGGCTAATTTTTGTATTTTTAGTAGAGACGGAGTTTCACTATGTTGGCCAGGCTGGTCTCGAACTCCTGACCTCGTGATCCGCCGACCTCGTGATCCGCCCGCCTCGGCCTCCCAAAGTTCTGGGATTACAGGTGTGAGTCACCGTGTCCGGCCTTAAGTCAAATATTTTTAGGGAAAAAGTAAAAGCTCTGAGATCTCTCAGTTCATGTGACTTGAATGTTTAAAAATTACTGGTACAGTAGCATTAAAAGTGTCTTAAATGCTGCCAGCATACATGTTTCTTTATCAAACGGTTTCATACTTATCTCTGCCAAATACTAGAAGGTGTTGCAATTTGGCATAAAGGCTACACAAGTATAACTGAGCCCAAACAGAATCATCTTTGCTTGTGCATTTTTTTAGTAAATAAAACACTGATACTGGATCTTGAACTACTTAGGAAAATACCTTAACTTCTGATCTTGTGGCCTCAGTCTAGCCCACAGATGTGAAGGAAGTTGGTTCTGGGAAAGGACTGTTAGCATCTTTGCCTCAAAGCTAAACATAAACTAAGTTAATAAATAAAACTAGGTAAGGCCTGCAGACATTTGAACTGAGCCACCAAACTTAGTAAAGTTTGGAATTTTTTTTTTTTTGAGATGGAGCCTCACTGTGTTGCCCAGGCTGGAGTGCAGTGGCGTGATCTCGGCTCACTGCAGCCTCCGCCTCCCGGGTTCAAGCGATCCTCCTGCCGCAGCCTCCCGAGTAGCTGGGAGACAGGTGCCCGCCACCACGCCCAGCTAATTTCTGTATTTTTAGCAGAGACGAGGTTTCACCATGTTGGCCAGGCTGGTCTCGAACTCCTGAACTCAGGTGATTCATCTGCCTCGACTGCCCAAACTGCTGGGATTACAGGCGTGAGCCACCGCGTCCGGCTAATTTTTGTATTTTTAGTAGAGATGAGGTTTTACCATGTTGGCCAGACTGGCCCGGAACTCCTGACCTCGTGATCTGCCTACCTTGACCTCCAAACTGCTGGGATTACAGGGGTGAGCCGCTGTGCCTGGCCTAGGATTCTAATTATGTACTAGGTGTACAAGCCTTATACTTAGAAGTGCAGATAAACGCTGACTTTTTCTAGCATTTAACTTCCTGTGTCCTGGGTCTTAACTAGTTGCAAAGCAGGCAAGCTGTACAGCTAAGAGTTACAGTGACATTTTACAAAGCATTCAGGAGGCCTCATTACCTTTGAACTGTAGGACATTTTGGCATGAATTTTCTCTCGTAAATCTTTTTCATGACTTTCACAGGCCGTCGCGGACATACCTCACTTTTCTGACTTGTCGTAATCATCCTTTTTTTCTCTTTTTTGTTTTGAGATGGAGTCTGGCTGTTTGCACAGGTGCGTTTTGTGTTGTTTTTGGCTTGTTTTATGAGGTGGAGTCTTGCCCTGTTGCCGAGGCTGAATGGCAGTGGCGTGATCTCAGCTCACTGTAACCTCTGCCTCCTGGGTTCAAGTGATTCTCCTGCCTCAGCCTCCCAAGGAGCTGGGAATACAGGTGCCTGCCATCACACTCAGTGAACTTTTGTGTTTTTAGTAGAGATGGGGTTTCGCCATGTTGGACAGGCTGGTCTTGAACTCCTGAACTCAGATGATCCACCTGCCTCGATCTCCCAAAATACTGGGATGACAGGCAGGAGCCCCGGTGCCCAGCCTGATCCTGTTTAAAAGGTGGTTTTATTATCAGCTGTAAAGCTCTAACACATGCTGTTGAATGCAAGTTTCTGATAACTCTGGAGATTGTCACATCAGAATGGAAAGGAAAAAAAGTTTGGGATTTTTGAAAAGCTAAAACGTTCATTAATATCAAGCAGGACAGAAATTAACTGAATGGACTCAACTAATAGGAAATTGGGGAGATCTTTTTCATGTTTTAAGTCTTCTTAATTTATGGCAATAAAGTTATTTGCATAAGTGCAATAAAAATCTGCTTTCTGGCCGGGCTTGGTGGCTCATGCCTGTAATTTCAGCACTTTGGGAGGACCAGGCAGGTGGATTGCCTGAGGTCAGGAGTTTGAGACTAGCCTGACCAACATGGTGAAACCCCATCTCTACTAAAAATACAAAAAAATTAGCCAGGAATGGTGCCGCACACCTGTAATCTCAGCTACTCAGCAGGCTGAGGCAGGAGAATCGCTTCAACCCGAGGCACGAAGGTTGCAGTGAGCCAAGACTGCACCACTGCACTCCAGCCTGGGCAACAAGAGCAAAACTCCATGTCAGAGGAAAGAAAAAAAAAAAAGTCAGGTGTGGTGGCATGCACCTGTAGACCCAGCTACTCGTAAGGCTGAGGCAGGAAAATCACTTGAATCCAGGAGGCGGAGGTTGCAGTGAGCTGAGATCGCACCATTGCCATCCAGCCTGGGCAACAAGAGCGAAACTCTTGTCTCCAAAAAAAAATTCTGTTTTCTTGGCCAGGCGCAGTGACTCATGCCTGTAATCCCAACACTTTGAGAGGCTGACGCAGGCAGATCACCTGGGGTCAGATTGAGATCAGCCCGGCCAACATAGTGAAATCCCGTCTCTACTGAAAATACAAAAGCTAGCTGGGCATCGTGGTGGGTGCCTGTAATCCCAGCTACTCAGGAGGCTGAGGCAGGAGAATCGCTTGAACCCGGGAGGTGGAGGTAGTAATGAGGTAAGATTATGCCCTTGGCCTCCAGCCTGGGCAATGGAGCAAGACTCCATTTCAAAAAAAAAAAATCAGCCGGGCACGGTGGCTCACACGTATAATCCCAGCACTTTGGGAGGCTGAGGTGGGCAGATCACCTGAGGTCAGGAATTCGAGACCAGCCTGGCCAAAATAGCGAAACCTCGTCTCTACCAAAAATACAAAAACTAGCTGGTCGTGGTGGCGTGCACCTCTAGTCCCAGCTACTCGGGAGGCAGGAGAATCACTTGAACCTGGGACGTAGAGGTTGCAGTGAGCCAAGATCACGCCATTTCACTCCAGCCTGGACAAAAGAGTGAAACTCAGTCTCAAAAAAAAAAATCTGTTTTCTTTAGTAACAGGACACAATAGGGAAAACTGGTTATTTTGCCAAGGCTTTGGCTGGAACGGTGTGCACTCCTTCAAAAAATCAAACTTGAGGCTGGGCGCGGTGGGTCACACGCCTGTAATCCCAGCACTTTGAGAGGCTGAGGCGGGCAGATCACCTGAGGTCAGGAGTTTGAGACCAGCCTGACCAACACGGAGAAACCCTCGTCTCTACAGAAAATGCAGTATTAGCCCGGTGTAGCGGTGCACGCCTGTAATGCTACTCGGGAGGCTGAGGCAAGAAAACTGCTTGAACCCGGGAGGTGGAGGTTGCAATGAGGCGAGATTGCACCACTGTACTCCAGCCTGGGCAACAAGAGCGAAACTCCATGTCTAAATAAACAAATAAAGTAAAATTTAAAAAAAGTAAAGCAAGCCCGTGTTATCATAATTATTCTTTCATTAAAGTTGGAAAAACTGGAAAAAGAAAAATTTTGTTTCAAAACCTGCCGTCACACCTGCCATTAAATTCTGGCCTTGCCTAGTGGTTTTCGGTTTTTATTATTTTCTCCAGTTTGAAGTAAATTCTAATTTTTCTGGCTACAAGACTTTAATGTTTTCGGGTTTTTTTTCCTTTTACTTTTTGTCATTTTTTTTCTAACTGAAAACCACTGAAACCTAAGCTTTGCTTCCTTATAGCTCCATGAATGAAAAGCTAGATGTTTCAACAGGGGATGGCTGGAAGCCCCCCAGAATAAGCAGGGCTACCAGGAACAAATCAGTCTTCTCCAGTGCTCTCCTCCGTGGGATCAGGCTTCCAGAAGAAGCAGACCCCCCACTGCCTAGGTGCCTACCACCCACAATCAAATCCCCCGCCCAGGGTACCAGGAAACACTTCCCACAGGGCACCTGCAAAGCCAACCTTCAGGCACTAGGACCCACTCCAACCTTAGAAGTCCTGGGTAACTCCCCTCCCCCATCCAAGGAGTCCGGGGTCCCGGGTCACTCTGTCACCTCCATCCCTAGGGGTCCCGGGTCACTCATCCCTAGGGGTCCCGGGTCACTCTCCCTCCCCCATCCCGAGGCTTCCTCAATCGCTGGGCCCAGCAGGTTCGGCTCCTCCGTCCCTGGTCCCCCGCCCCGCCCAGGCCCAGGCCGCACCGCGTTGCTGAGGATCTCCTGGCGGCGTGGAGAGGCGCTGGCCAGCACTACGCGTTTGTGCAGCAGCTTCCCGATAACCGGGCACAGCACCATGGCGTCCACGCCGGGAGCTCGGAGTCCGCTGAAGAGAGCCCGGCGCCGGCGGCGTGAACAGCCCGTCTCCGGAAATGCCGCGGCGGGACTTCCGCCTCCGCGAGGCCACGCCCAGGCCACGCCTCCATCGACTGCCCGCGAGGTCACGGCCGGACCACGCCTCCATCGACCTCCCGTGAGGTCACGCCCAAGCCACGCCCCCATCGACCTCGCCTCTAGGCCACGCCCAGGGCTCACCCCTCCCGTCTTCCCGCTCCGCCCTGCCGCTCAGTGAAGCCCCGCCCTAGCCCCGCCTCCTGGGCCCTGTCCCCGCCCCTGGCCCTCGCCCCGCCCACCCAGCGGAGACTGACATTCCCGCTGGACCCGCAGATTGGGGGTCCCTTGGGAGGAAAGGCGGACATGGATATTTGGGGTTCCTTGCGGGCGCCACGTGGAGCATGGAAATGCTGGGGTTCCTGTGGCGGCGGTAGTGGGCAGCTGTGGGGATGCGGTTTCTTATCTGCACAGGGGGACCGGGCTCAGAGATGGGCGTCTTGTGGGCACCACGTCTGAGAATGTGGAGGGGATGGAGGTTCCCCGAGGGCCAGGGGCGAGTGGCGTGGAGTTGGGGGCCCCCTCCAGGCCAGGTGCGAATGGCGTGGAGTTGGGGGCCCGGGTTACTCTCCCCTCCCCCATCCCTAGGGGTCCCGAGTTACTCTCCCACCCCGATCCTTAGGGGCCCCCGGTTACTCTCCCACCCCTATCCCTAGGGGTCCCAGGTCACTCTCCCCGCCCCCATCCCTAGGGGTCCCGGGTCACTCTCCCACCCCGATCCTTAGGGGCCCCCGGTCACTCTCCCACCCCCATCCCTAGGGGTCCCGGGTCACTCTCCCCGCCCCCATCCCTAGGAGTCTCTGGTTCCTGTCCCACAGGCTTCCGTAGGGGTCCCGGGTCACTCTCCGCTTCCCCATCCCGGTTGGAGTGGGGTGGAGATGGGGGTCCCTTCGGGGGTGACGGGAGGGACGCGGAGATGGGGTGTCCCCGCGGGCGGAGTGTGAGGGGCGTGGAAAAGACTGGGATCCTTGTGGGAGGAGTGTGGACATTGGGGTCGGCGCGGCCGTGGTGATGGGCGCGGCGTGGGACTCCTTGTGGGCGCAGGGTGAGCGCTGTGAGGTCGGGGGCGCCGCGGTGTCAGCTGTGCCTTCTCCCCCTAAAGGGACCCCACCTCCAGGTCAGCGGGTCCCTGGCGCGCCGCAGCCTGCAGGGGGCGCCGGTGAGCTGTGCGAGGATTTTTTTTCTTAAACCCCAGGAGGTTTAACTCCCACCTGCGTAGACCGTTTTCCAGCCTCTGTGACTCAAAAGATTTTCAAATAAAATGTTAAAGATGATGATGTGGGCATAATCGTCCAAGGTAAAATAAAAAATAACGATAATAATGTCCCAGATCATATTGCTGTGATGTGTTATCTACAGAAAGTAATTATACAGTTAATTTTGTTCACTGTGAACATCCCACCCTTTCCAGCACATTCTGGGGAAAACGAAATACCGTATTGACAGAAGTCACAGAAGATTCAGATCGATGGGAGGAGAAAAAAAAAAACATCGAAACCGTGTAATGTCTATTTTTAAATTTGGTGAGTTTTTGAAAAAAAAAATGTTTTTTAAATAACAGCAGCACATAGATTCTGATTTCAGATTTTTGCAGGAGTAAATCTCTTCATTTTGAAGCCATAGAAGGAACCACGACCTCACAGAGCGTACTGCATATAAGATAAACTCCATGTAGGTGAGTTTTCTTTGCTTGCTTGTTTTTTTATTTTTTATTTTTTTATTTTTTTATTTTGAGATGGAGTCTCGCTGTGTTGCAGTGGTGTGATCTCACCTCACTGCAACCTCTGCCTCCCGGGTTCAAGCGATTCTCCGGCCTCAGTTCCCCTGAGTAGCTGGGAACCCGGTGGTGCACACCTGATATCCCAGCTACTCGGGAGGCTGAGGCGGGAGGATCGCTTGAACCTGCGAGGCGGAGGTCCCAGTGAGCCGAGATCGCGCCACTGCATTCCAGCCTGGGTGACAGAGCGAGACTCCATCTCAAAATAAAAAAATTCACCATTGCAATCTTCCACCATACAGGGTGTATTATGATGGTTCTCTAGAGGGACAGAACTGTTTTATATATATACACACACACATATATTCCATTATACATATATAAATATATATGTTATATATATTCCATTATATATACACCTTATATGCACTCCATTGTATATACATTATACACATTCCTATATATATAATATATATTCCATTATAAATATGCATTATATATTCCATCATGTATATAAATATGTTATATATATTCCATTATATATACCTTTTACATATATTCCATTATATATATACATTATATATATTCCATTATAAATATGCATTATGTATTCCATTATAAATATGCATTATATATTCCATTATATATATTCCATTATAAATGTGCATTATATATTCTGTTATATATATATTATATATATTCCATTATACATACACCTTATATATATTTCATTATATATATACATTATGTATATTACATTATATATTCCATTATATATATACATTATATATTCCATTATAAATATGCATTATATATTTTTATATAAATATATACACGTTATATATATTCCATTATGTATATATCTTATATATATTCCATTACATATTATATATATTCAATTATAAATATGCATTATATATTCCATTATATATATCTTTTTTCTACTTTTTATATATACATAAATACATATGTAATATAAATATATAATGCATACATATAAATATATATAGATACATGTATATGTAACTTCCATATGTATATATAGGAGCCAATTATTAATTACATATAGAGACATATTTATTAAAAAAGTTATATATATATAAAAGGAGGTTTTATAGGCCAGGCGCGGTGGGTCACGCCTGTCATCGTAGCACTTTGGGAGGCCGAGGTGGGAGGATCATCTGAGGTCAGGAGTTCAAGACCAGCCTGGCCATCATGGTGAAACCCCATCTTTGAAAAAGACATATATATAAAAAAAGAGGTTTTATATGTATCTATAAAGGACTTAATGATGAACTCACACAGTCACAAGGTCCCACAATAGGCCACCTGCTGCGCATTTCTCTGCCTGCTTTATGCTCCAGCCGTGCCCCCGCGCCCAGCCAGAACTGCAGCATCTGAAAGGTGTCACTGGCCGTGGCATCTGTCCTCACGCCCCCTCTCCCATGACACCCAGGTCGCAGCCTCAGCACTGCTCATGTCTGGGGCTGGAGGATTCTTTGCTGTGGGGCCACCCTGGGTGCTGGAGGGTCGTGAGCAGCATTTCTGGGCTCCACCCAGCAGGTGCCAGGAGCACCCACCCGCCCTGGGGAGACCAAAGGGGAGCGCAGACACTGAACAGTGTTCCCCACAGGGGAGGGGGGAGTGTTCTTGGTTGAGAGCCAACGTCATACACACAATGCTGTAGAGAGATGGATGGGTAGATGAACACATAGATAATAGATGGGTAGATAGATGATAGATGTGTACACAGATGAATGAATGATAGATAATGGGCAGATAATAGAAGATAGATGATAGATAAATAGATGATAGATGGATAGATAGAGGATAGATACATGGATGGATAGATAGATGGATAGATAGGCATGGCCAGGCACTTTGCGAAGCCGAGTCAGGTTGATCACCAGGTCAGGAGTTCGAGACCAGCCTTACCAACATGGTGACACCCCATCTCTACTAAAAATACAAAATTAGCCGGGCGTGATGGCGGGCGCCTGTCATCCCAGCTACTCAGAAGGCTGAGGCGGGAGAGTCACTTGAACCCGGGAGACGGAGGTTGCAGTGAGCGGAGATCACGCCACTGCACTGCGGCCTGGGCGAGAGAGCGAGACTCCATCTCAAAAAGAAAAACATGAATAAATAAAAAATAAATAAAAATAAAAGGGACCCCAGAGAGCTTGGCCTCGTCAGCTGGCCTCCGTCTTCCTCCCACGCTGGAGGCTCCCAGCCCTCCCTTCCTTCCTGCCTTTCTTCTTCTTTCTTCTTTTTCTTTCTTCTTTCTTCTTCCTCCTCCTCCTCCTCCTCCTTCTTCTTCTTCTTCTTCATTTCTTCTTCTTCTTCTTTCTTTTTCTTTTCTTTCACCAACTCTCGCTCTGTCACCCGCACTGGACTGCAAAGTCACAATCTCAGCTCACTGCAACTTCCGCCTGCCACGTTCAAGCGAATTCTCCTGCCTGAGACTCCTGAGTAGCTGGGATTACAGGTGCGCACCACCATGCCCAGGAAACTTTTGTATTTTTGATAGAGACAGGATTTCACCATATTGGCCAAGATGGTCTTGATCTCTTGACCTCGTGATCTGCCCACCTTGGCCTTCCAAACTGTTGCCATTACAGGCATAAGCCAATGCGCCCGGCCTTAAACTCTGCTCTCTCTCTCTCTCTGAATTCCTCTGTCCATGAATTCCTCTATCTATCTATCTATTTATCATGTATCTATGAATTCTAACTATGAATTCTCCTATCTATCTATCTATCTGTCTAATCAATCTGTCTATCTACCTAATCTATGTATGAATTCTCCTATCTTTCTATCTAATCTATGAATTCTATCTAAGCTATCTATGAATTTTCCTATTTAATCTATGAATTCTATCTATCCATCTACCTATCATCTATCTACCTAACTAGTCCATCCATCCATCTATCCATCCATCCATCCATCTCTCCATCCACCTATCTCATTTATCTATCCACCTATCTACTCTATGTATCTATCTTCTTATCATCTATTTATCTATCCATCCATCCGTCCATCCATCCATCCATCCATGCATGCATCTGTCCATCCATCTACCTATCTCATTTATCTCTCCACCTATCTATCTACTCTATGTATCTACCTTCCTATCATCTATTTATCTATCTAGGTATCTATCCATCTATCCATCCAACCATCCATCCATCCATGCATCTATCTGTCCGTCCATCTACCTATCTCATTTATCTATCCACCTATCTATGTATCTATCTTCCTATCATCTATCCATCCATCCATCCATCCATCCATCCATTCATCCATCCATGCATGCATCTATCCATCCATCTACCTATCTCATTTATCTATCCACCTATCTATCTACTCTATGTATCTATCTATCTTCCTATCATCTATCTATCTATCTAGGTATCTATCTATCCATCTATCCATCCAACCATCCATCCATCCATGCATCTATCCGTCCATCTACCTGTCATTTAGCTATCCACCTATCTATGTACTCTATGTATCTATCTCCCTATCATCTATTTATCTATCTATCTAGGTATCTATCCATCCATCCATCCATGCATCTATGTATCTGACCATCTACCTAACTCATTTATCTCTCCACCTATCTATCTACTCTATGTATCTATCTTCCTATCATCTATTTATCTATCTATCTAGGTATCTGTCCATCTATCCATCCAACCATCCATCCATCCATTCATCTATCTATCCATCCATCTACCTATCTCATCTATCTATCCACCTATCTACGCTATGTATCTATCTATCTCCCTATCATCTCTTTATCTATCTATCTAGGTATCCATCCATCCATCCATCCATGCATCTATCTATCCGTCCATCTACCTATCTCATTTATCTATCCACCTATCTACTCTATGTATCTATATATCTTCCTATCATCTATTTATCTATCTACGTATCTATCCATCCATCCATCCATCCATCCATCCATCCATGCATCTATGTATCTGTCCATCTACCTATTTCATTTATCTCTCCACCTATCTATCTACTCTATGTATCTATCTATCTTCCTATCATCTATTTATCTATCTAGGTATCTGTCCATCTATCCATCCAACCATCCATCCATCCATTCATCTATGTATCCATCCATCTACCTATCTCATTTATCTATCCACCTATCTATCTACGCTATGTATCTATCTCCCTATCATCTCTTTATCTATCTGTCTAGGTATCCATCCATCCATCCATCCATGCATCTATCTATCTGTCCATCTACCTATCTCATTTATCTATCCACCTATCTACTCTATGTATCTATATATCTTCCTATCATCTATCTATCTACATATCTATCCATCCATCCATCCATCCATCCATCCATCCATCCATTCATCTATCCATCCATCTACCTATCTCATCTATCTATCCACCTATCTATCTACGCTATGTATCTATCTATCTCCCTATCATCTCTTTATCTATCTAGGTATCCATCCATCCATCCATCCATCCATGCATCTATCTATCCGTCCATCTACCTATCTCATTTATCTATCCACCTATCTACTCTATGTATCTATATATCTTCCTATCATCTATCTATCTATCTACGTATCTATCCATCCATCCATCCATCCATCCATCCATCCATCCATCCATCCAACTAGCTGTGTCCCTCTAGAGTATGCTGAGGAATGCAATGGTGTTTTGTTTTTTCCTAGCAGGATAAATGAACTGAGACTAGGGTTCTACCACGAGGCTAAGACATTGCAACCAGCAGAAAATGGGGTCTGTTTAAAATGCAAGCTCCACAGAAATCAGAGACAGAAACACGTTTGCCCTCTGCCCTGGGAAAAACACAGAAGCATCATCAAGGCTGATGCTTTTTTAAATTCTGATTTTGTTATTTTTTTTACAGAGACGGGGTCTCACTACGTTGCCTAGATTGGCTCTGGAAGTCCTGGACTCAAGCAATCCTCCCGGCTCAGCCTCCGAAAGTGTTGGGATCACAGACGTGAGGCACCGCGACCGACCTAAAAAAATTTCTTAAGACCTCCTACCATGCTATCATCATGATCAATAATCAATATGATGCCATTTAAAAGAATCTACTCTGAGGCCGGTGCTATTTGGAGTGCCTCCCTCTCTCCACGTCCTGTCAAGAACAGAACGAAAGTTGTCCAGCTTAAAAGGTTTGTGTAAGCACATAGAAATGTGTGTTCTTTTTACTCAAAGCTCAGCAAGTGAACGGGATGGGTCGGTTACCAGGAAACGTTCAGAGCTTAAAGTGGGGCGAGCCGGCTGCTGTGTGTAACCAAGTGTCTGCACGGATGCTAATAAGGGTGAAAAAATTGGGTGTGGGGGCTCAGTATTCTCACGCATTTTCGAGGAAGGATATTATCGAGGCTTCCTCTAATTCAGGCTCTCGTTTTCGTTTAGAAGGCAGTTTTAGAGATGTTCTGAGAGGTACCATGAACGTGTTACTGTGCGGTTTTTCACGGTTTTCTTTTTTTCTTTTTTTGCACGGGACACACCCAGAGCCCACACCCGGCAGTTGCTGACTCAGAGGTTTCCATCCTGATGTCTCTGTATGAGCATTGCTTTCTAGGGTTCAGCTCTGGGACAGTCTAGAGACGCAGGGGGCAAGGTCTCCCCTTCTGTGAAAGTCCTGTGTCTCTCACGCAGCCTCCGGTTCTCTCCGGAGACTCTAGGGTGTCTTTTATTTATTTATTTATTTTAAAGACGGGGTTTCACTGTGTTGGTCAGGCTGGTCTTGAACTGCCGACCTCAGGTGAACCGCCCGCCTTGGCCTCCAAAGTGCTTGGATGACAGGCGTGAGCCACTGTGCCCGGCCCAATGTCTTTTATGTAGTTACATCTGCAAACACTGCTTTTTCAAATAAGGTCTGATTCACGGATTCTGGGGATCGGGACACCAACATACCTTTTTGGGGGACCACAGATCATCTACGTCACTTGTATCCAGTTCCCTCTGGGGGCTGTATGGGAGGGTCGTTCCTGCCTCTCCCAGCTCCTGGGGACGCCAGGTATCCCTGTGTTTCTGCCATGTCAGTGTGCTCTCGGCCTCTCCTTCACGCATGTGTGGAGAAGTGTTTCCACAGATGCCTCCCCTGTTGCTTGCAGACCAGCTCACAGTGGTGGCTTTTATTTTTGTTTTTATTTATTTATTATTATTATTATTTTTTTGAGCTGGAGTTTCGCTCTTGTAGCCCAGGCTGGACTGCAGTGCTGCAATCACGGCTCACTACAACCTCCACCTCCCGGGTTCAAGCGATTCCCATGCCTCAGTCACCTGAGTAGCTGGGACGACAGGCACCCGCCACCAAGCCCAGCTAACTTTTTTTAATTTTCAGTAGAGACGGGGTTTCACCATGTTGGCCAGGCTGGTCTCAAACTCCTGACGTTTTGATCCGCCCACCTCGGCCTCCCAAAGTCCTGGGATGACAGGCCGTGAGCCACCGCGCCTGGCGACAAAGGCTCATTCGTCTGTAGACACGGGGACATTCAGGCTGGACTGGTTGGTACGCCGCCCTCACAGACCTAGTTCTACGCCAGCCCCGCTCACCTTCACCAAAGACCGCGGGCGAAGGTGGGAACGCCGGCGTGATTCCAGGTGTGCACTTCGAAAGGTGATCTGGAGACTTTTGAAGGACGGGATGGGGTTCTCGGTTTATGAAGGTGACCTCCAGGGTCCACAGTTCTCGGTAGTTTATAAATAAGTCTGATCTTGGCTGGGCGCGGTGGCTCGCGCCTGTAATCCCTTTGGGAGGCCAAGGCAGGCAGATCACTTGAGGTCACAAGTTCGAGACCAGCCTGAGCAACATGGTGAAACCCCATCTCTACTAAAAATACAAAAATTAGGTGGGAGTGGTGGCATGTAATCCCAGCTACTCGGGAGGCTGAGGCAGGAGAATCACTTGAACCCGGGAGGTGGAGGTTGCGGTGAGCTCAGATCGGGCCACTGCACTCCAGCCTGGGCAAGAGAGCAAGACCCTGTCTCCCAAAAAAGAAAACAAACAACAAAAAAAGAGCGTTACGGGGCATTATTCTTCCAGGAGCCCTCATCTGACTCGAGTGACCACGTCTAGGGGACTGGGATCAAACAGCCCTCCGTGAGATCCAGCCCAGAGCACGTGGGGGCTCCCAAAATGACCCCTTCGGGAAGCTGCACATTGCACTTTCTGGCATGACAGCTCCAGGATGTCAGAGTGGATTAAACTTCTGTATGTGTGTGTCTGTGTGTGTGTCTGTGTGTGTGTGTCTGTGTGTCTGTGTGTGTCTGTGTGTGTGTCTGTGTGTGTCTGTGTGTGTGTCTGTGTGTGTGTCTTTGTGTGTGTCTGTGTGTGTCTGTGTGTGTGTCTGTGTGTGTGTCTTTGTGTGTGTGTCTGTGTGTGTGTGTGTCTGTGTGTGTGTCTGTGTATGTCTGTCTGTGTGTGTGTGTGTCTGTGTGTGTGTGTCTGTGTGTGTGTCTGTGTGTGTGTCTGTGTGTATGTGTCTGTGTGTGTGTGTCTGTGTGTGTCTGTGTGTGTGTGTGTGTCTGTCTGTGTGTGTCTGTGTGTGTCTGTGTGTTTCTGTGTGTGTGTCTGTGTCTGTGTGTCTGTGTGTGTGTCTGTGTATCTGTGATGTGTGTGTCTGTGGTGTGTGTGTCTGTGTTGTGTGTCTGTGCTGTGTG
>CAUYQU010040981.1:0-13779 GCA_963574635.1 Cheracebus regulus | reverse complement strand
AGGTCAGTTCATTCATTTCATCTTTGAAGTCATTGTCAAAATTTAAAAGCAGTTGATTCTTGTGTTCTCATTGTTCAACACCCGCCTATGAGTGAGAACATGCGGTGTTTGATTTTGTGTTCTTGTGTCAGTTTGCTGAGAATGATGGTTTCCAGGTTCATCCAGGAGGGGAGCACTATACGCTGGGGTATGTTGGGGGGAAATAGGGGAGGGACAGTGGGGGGTGGGGAGTTGGGGGGAGATAGCATGGGGAGAAATGCCAGATATAGGTGAAGGGTAGGAAGGCAACAAATAACACTGACACGTGTGTACCTATGCAACAATATTGTATGTTCTTCACATGTACCCCAAAACCTAAAATGCAATTAAAAAAAAAAAAGCAGTTGATTCTTTTTGAATATTATAAAATAGTCAAAATTTTATTTAAAAGAAATTTTCATAATTTTCTGATACAATTAATATTATAAAAGGTATACAATATATGTATTATTTTTCAAAATAGTATGCATAGATAGACTTAGTTTCATCTCATTTTATAGAAAACATGATGCTCAAAATTTTTAGGTAAACATATTCAAAGAATAGTAAATATCTGTGATCAGATTATAGTTGAGTAGTTTTAATTTTTATTCCTTAACAACTAATGTAAATAATAAATGTTAGTTTCCGAAAGATTTCAAATTAACAACCTAACATCATACCTAGAGAAACTAGAAAAACAAACCAATTCTGAAGCTAACTTCTCATTAGAGAAGTGCAAATCAAAACCATAACGAGATACCATCTCAAATCAGAGTGGCTATTATTCAAAAGTTAAAAAACAACAGATACTGGCAAGGTTGCGGAGAAAAGAGAACATGTATACACTACTGGTGGCAATGTAAATTAGTTCAACTATTTTGGAGAGCAGTTTAAGGGTTTCTCAAAAAACTTAAAACAGAACCACTATTTTACCCAGCCTTCTCATTACTGGATATATACCCAAATGAATATAAATTGTTCTATCGTAAAGACACATGCACTCATGTTCATCACAGCACTGTTCACAATAGCAAAGACATGGAATTAACCTAGACATCCATTAATAGTGGACTGGATAAAGAAAATGTGGCATATATACATTGTGGAATACTGTGCAGCCATAAAAAGAACACAGTCATGTCCTTTGCAGCAATATTGATGTGGCTGGAAGTTATTATCCTAAGTGAATTAAGAAAGGAAACAGAAAACCAAATACTGCACATTCTCACTTACAAGTAGGAACTACACATTGAGTACACAGGACACAAATAAGAGAACAACACTGGGGCCTACTTGAGGGTAGAGGTTGGGAGACGGGTAAAGATTGAAAAACTACCTGTTAAATATGATGTCCACTACCTGGGTGATAAAACAATTTGCACACCACATTCCAGTAACATACAATTTACTTATGTAATGAACCTGCTCATGTAACCCCTGAACCTAAAACAAAGTTGGGATGTAAAAACGTCAAATGAGTTACCTCATCATTAGATCATTAGTGGTTTAATGTTCTTCTTCCTCCTCCTTTAAAAAAATGCCTAAACCAGACTAACAGGAAATTTATCTTATGTTCCATTAAAAATGGATTCTTCAGTCAAGCAAATTGGGAACATACCACATGCTATTTCCTCTTGATATTAATAATGTATATCATGATATGAGGGAGTCAGAGAAACCCAGTGGTAAATCCATTTTGTTTCACCCAGACTTTTAATCACAGGACCATTTCATTCTGTCGGAGCTGTGAACATCTCATGGAATTAGCGTTTCATTTAACACACGTTGGGAGATACCATAATAAGACTTATTGTCTTTCCATCAATCTAAGTAGCCACTGGAGATTCTCTGGTTAGGAAAACATAATTTGTTTTCTTATTAAATTGCTTTAATTTTTATTTATTTTTCCTTTTTTGGAGGTAGGGTGTTGCACTGCCTAGGCTGGAGTGCAGTGATATGAACATAGCTCACTGCAGCCTTCAACTCCTGGGCTCAAGTGAACCTCCCACCTCAACCTCCTGAATAGGACTACAAGTACACACTACTATATTATGATTTTTTTTTTTTTTTTTGGTAGAGAGAGGGGCCTCACTATGTTGCCTGGGCTGGTCTCAAACTCCTGTCCTCAAGTGATCCTCTTGTCTTGGCCTCCCAAAGCAATGAAATTACATGCATGAGCCACTGTACCTGGCCTTTTAAAATGTTTTCATTGGTAATTGCTGTCTCATATTGTCATGAGAATCCTTGCTAACAAAGCAATACCACAGCTGATATCCCAGGTCTGGAAGCATTCAATTTGATTGGTTAAGAGGTTTTTAAACAAATTTTCCAATTTACTAATTGCATTTTTTGTCACTGGTTTCATAGTGTCATGAAGTATGAGGTTTGAAGGGTTTGAATTTTCAATCTGCATCCATTTTTGCTGGATGTTTCACTTGTAAGGGTGGAGAATTGGCTGAATGAATAGTGAAAATTGGATAGTAGTGATTTTTTTCAACAATGCTAAGGGAGTTTTTCACTCATGGCCAAGGTCACATTTAAATTTTGTTGTTTTTTTTTTCCTTTCTCACATTGTTAATGCACAAAACATTCTAAGCTTGATTGGAGAGAGGAAACAAAGAATGCTGTGCCACATGCTGACCTTCTTGTATAGCCTTGAGATTGTGAAGATGCTGCTTGTTTGCACAGGCTGTCATTGCATGATCTATTGCTTGATAAAGAAAGAGAGTCTGTATTCTCTGACCCCAATTCCTTCAAGCCTGGAACAATGCTTCACATTATAAATTTTAAATTGACCTATCAAGTTACCATTAGCTTCCCATATATATGAGAGATGTTTCTCAATTTATTTAAAAGAAGATACTTAGGTGTTCAGGTTTCCTTTTCTCATTAAAAATGTGTAATTCGTTTTGTTCCCTTATGTTTTTCATATTTCCCTGATATTGCCCATCCCTTGGGAGAAATTTTCTTTTTAAGATTCAGCTTCAATAAGGGAGATTACTAATGACTTCTTTTCTCATTAAAATCAGAGAGTGGGTGAAATCAGAGAAATAGATAAAGTAGCATTTTATCTTAGGGTTCTAGGTGTCTGATTTTTAGAGGTATATTTGGAAGTAAAACCAGTCAAAATAGAAGGTATACTTCAGAGATTTCATTTTCTGTTTTAACTTTTTAACAGCATTGAATCATTAAAGACAGGAAGAAAAAAGAGAGAAGGAATTAAATTTGAAGTGACAATTTCATCTTAACAATTTGTCCTTTTATAATTTTGGAAATATAGTCATCATTTACTCATCCTCTTATTCATTGATTTACTTACTTGTAGAACATTTATAGAGCACCTGAGGCTTTCCAAAATTAACCTTTCACTGTAGTTGGGTAGATACACTGCCTGTCTTGTGTCATCAACCCCTCAAAATTCTAAAACTGTGCCACTCCTTTTTGCCCTTAAAATTTTGTTCCTGTTTTTCTCTTGGACTGTAAGGCCCTCTCATATACTCCCTGCAAATTTACACTTGATGCATGATCCAAAGAGCAGTTCTGATCCTATCTCCTTAGGAATCCTGATCTGTTTCACTTAGTGCTTATTTAATAATTTTTCCTCTGAATTTTGATGGTACTTCCAGAATAGGCCATATAATATAGAACTTAATGATACACAATCTCTTATAAAATTTATCTGTAAAAGATGTGTTTTCCTGGTTGCAACTTTGCATTGTAAGGCCATAGAAGCCAGGAATCCTTGCTTTTTAGCATTCTCCACAGCATCTAGAATATAGTAGGTGCCTAAAATGCTTGTTTATAGATTTGCTGATTTTCTCATTTGTTTAAGGAGACAAATCAGTTTAAGGGAATGGGCTACGGTAACAGAATATCTAGACTAAAATCTAAATGTTTATTAGCTGTAGCCTTTGAGTAAACTTCTTAAATCAATTTCTCATCTGTTAAATGAGGATACTAATATCCCCTCCACCCTTATAAAGGTTTGTTTGGAGAATTAAATGATACAGTACATGTAAAATATATAGCGTAGTGTGCTAGGAATTTGGAATTCAGTGACTCCTAGTTGTATTTTTTACCAATACAGCTAAAAAAATGATCTTCTTTCCATCTGAAATTTAATTGTTGGAAAGAATATTACTATACAATAATTAGGAGTAGGGTTATCATATATTAGATAGGAAAGGGAAATATGACTCTTTTACCTATATTCCCAATAAATTTCTTTTATATATAATCCTGTCTTGAAATCTGTTTCTCAGAGGACTTGAGCTAACACACCTACCTAATTGGTAGTTTCAAAAAATATTATGTTTACATCTATTTACATATTATATATATATATCCTTGTATCTCTGCTAAGTGTCATTATTTTTGCTCAGAACTTTGTTAATTATGTTTCCATACCTTTGTCAACCACTTAATCTTATGTAATAGGATACCTCAGTCAAATTTCCCTTTATGGGGCTGAAGACTCTATAATTAAAATAAGTAGACTGAAGACCTGTAAAAAGTAATACTTTTTCATGTGAAACTAATAAATTCAGAAAAATTAAGTGACGATAAGATTGTATGCCCCTTCACCTGTTATTCAGCAAGGGAATAGGGTGTGTAATGCTGGCATAACTCCCATGAGAAGACCCTCATTGTCCAGAAATCTGCTTATTTACAGCATAATATTCTTGCTAAAGAAGAGAGAGAAGTTAACCTGTTAACTGAAGTAAGGAACTGTATTTGGATGTCACACTGAACATACCTCAAATGAAGTAAGAGTGTGACTGGATATCACCCAAGACATATGGCTTCTCTCACTGGGAGATAGTAAAAGGGGGCAGACTACTTCTTCTCTTTGAAATACTTGCTCTGTGTGCATAACATATTGTCTGTAGGGTATGCCATTTTGGCCAAGTCAGTTTACCAATTTAAGGGTCCTGAACTTTGACTGTTTGAAGTAAGCCCACCTTCAGCTGAGGGCTGAAAGCAGTGAAAATGTTATTTGTGTGTCTTGAATAGGGAAAAAAGGAACAACAACAAACTTTGTTTTTGTCTCTTGGTAGCCTGAAACTTTGATTTGGTGATATTTTAAAAATCAGAGCAAATGCCTCATCCAACATGGAGGAGTTAATATTCACTTTAGCATGGTTCTAAAATTGATGTATTTTATTTTTTCACAGAATATGCTCCTCACCTACATCAGTTACCTTGTGATTGTTACACTTGAGCAGAAGCACAACCTTGTAGAAAATTAGCATTTTGGAGGATGAGTTTGTGGTCATAATCTACATTAATATGATCACTATGCTTCTTTAGAAAGTAGAAGCATGGAGATAGTTCTCTCGAGTGGGTATGGAAAGTTGGCTTAGCTGTCTCCGTTTGGAAGCATCAGATTTACTTACCCATGAACCATCCACGGAAAAGATAAGTTGAAGTTGAATACCTTATCTATCTTGACAATTACATGAAAAAATGTATAATCAGACTTTGATGATGTGGCAGTGGAGAAATCTAACAAAGGAGTGTTTTTTAAAAATAAATTTCAGTTGCCAATAGGTAATAACAGTCATGTACTTTAAACCTTCCTGTAAATGATGAGATATTTATTTACTTAATGTCAAGCATGAATTAGATGAATTATAATAATAAGAGTAAAGTAAAACAATATTCTCACAGTTTGAATTGATCCTATGTGCATGTGTGTGTACAGGATGCAAACTGTCTGTAACATGGGCTGGGTTGCTCCTCTCCCTTGTTGTCATATCTCACGCTTTTTTTGCCATGTGTGAAAGAATGATGCTTAAATAAGTGAAATCTCTAAATTTCTTCAGGTTCCTGAAAAACAACTGCAACACTAACAGATAATGTATACACCTTACTTTGAGAAAGTTAGAGATTCATCTTACTATAAAATGTTTGGCATGAAGAATATGCTCAATAAATATTTGTCAACTGTTCTATTTGTCCAACATTTTGAAAACAAATTAGGAAGACCTAAAACATGTCTTAATCCACCTTACTTGTGATCATATCACCATCTTTTCATTTTAAAATCCTTGCATCTTACAATAATGAAATCTCTCTCTGGCATTTGGAAAAGTTTCCTGTTATTTTTACAGATGACACAGTGCTGTTAGCATCGAATCTTTGATCATCTAGCAGTCAAGTCTGGCCTCTACCAGAAGCATTAGTGTAATTTGGGAAACTTCTTAGAGATACAAATTCACAAGCCTCATTCCAGACCCACAAAATCAGAAACTGAATGTTTCCAATTAAAACAATGTTGTAACACTATCTATGGATGACTCTGAGGCACTGAAGTTTGAGAACCACTGGTCATATTAAGTTCTTTCATTTCACAATAATTAAAATGAGATTGAAACTACCTGAGTTCTCTATGCTCTCTCCAGGCTTTTATACCACACATGACTTCAAATACTATATATATATGCTTCTGACTTCTGAATTAAAATGAGATTGAAACTACTTGAGTTCTCTATGCTCTCTCCAGGCTTTTATACCACACATGACTTCAAATATTATATATATGCTTCTGACTTCTGAATTAAAATGAGATTGAAACTACCTGAGTTCTCTTATTCTCTCTGCAGGGTTTTATACTACAAATGACTTCAAATACTACACACACACACACACACACACACACACACACACACACACACACACACGTTTCTGACTTCTAAATTAGTATCTGCAGACATTGTCCTAAGACCCATATATCCACCAGCCTACTTGACACCTTTACTTGAATATTTCATGGGTACCTTAAATTTACAGGTACAAACCAACCCCTCATCTTCTCCTTTAGTGTTAAATATCTCAGCAAATGTGCATTCTTTTGCCCAGCTGTTCCAACCATAAACCTGGGACTCTTTTCTCACAGTTCTCATCTTCCTTTATTTTATTCCATCTCTACTTCTGAAACAGCTTAATATAATTCTCTCTCCATCTGTTACATGTCCAGTGCAAACCATCATCATCCTTTCTGATCTGTTTATTACCCAATAGATTTTCTAGAGAGGAGCTAAACAGTGATCATTAATAACTGGTCACATAAATTCCCTGCTAAATGTTTAATAGGTTTCAATTGTACTTAGGACAAAACTCCAAATCTTTCAAATTGCTTATATAGGGACCCAACTCCAGTGTCCCTGCCTAGTCCATTTCTCACTGCCTGCCTTTTAATTCCTTAATGTGGCAGGGTGTTTCCTGTGCTTTGCCAAAGGTGGGTTTTTCTGCCTTGAAAACTTTTTTTTCTTCTTTCTATTCAGCTTCTTCCTGCTTTCCAATATCTGCTGAAATCAGTGGCCCTCAATGCTGGCCATAAATTATAACCACTCAAGAGAAATTTTAATACATGCTACTATCCAGACCTCATTCATAGCTTCAATTCTTTTTATCTGGAGTAGGGCCAGGCACTCATATAGTTTTTACAGCTCCCTAGGCGATTCTAATGTGCAAAATTCAGACTGTTGGTTTAAATGTCACTGTCTCAGAAAGGCCTTCCCTAACTCAACAGGCCCCTTGTTAGAATCCCTAACTAACTATAATTTTTGTTTATAGTATTTATTGTACATTGTGTGATAATATTTAATATTTGTCATCCCTGTTTGATCGTAAGATTCATGAGGGGAGAGATCTTGTCACATTTGTTTGCCTCTATCTCCAATAATGAACAGTGTCTGACACAGAGTTGGCAATCCATACATTATTATTGACTAAATTAAGAAATTATACAGTTTTAAAGCTAGCTCATGGCAAAAGCCAGTGTAAAACCAAGTGTCCATGACTTTTGGTTTCATTGTGTTAGAATAAGGATAATTTAATGGCTCTTTGAATCTTACATGCTCAAACTGGAACAATTCAAATCTAGCCCAATCAGTTATGGTGGGAGATAATGTGGGCTGTTAGTTCTATTCTTATCAGTAGCAGCCCCATACCACATGGCTCTGTCTTGTTTCATTTTGGAACCCAAAACTCCAAATTGAATCTAATGTCTCCTGAGGATATCCTGGACTCTTCTAATAAAATAAGTATTATTAAATTTTTATGAGACACACATACATTTTGATATGAATTTCAGTTCGAATCTTGTGATACAGAGAGCCATTCGGAAATAGAGCTGATATTAGTTGGTCAGTTCATGTTCACATATGTACTATTTTCCTCCTTGTATTAAAATTCTTTGTATATCATTAATATACAGCTGTAAACAAAGGGAAAACATTGAATGGGTTAGACGATATGGAAAGATCAAATTCATTTATATATTTTTCTTATAGAAGTTATAGTTCATTGGGATAAGCTAAGAAGATGTATCCTTAGGAACACCCTGCAGCCTTGTTGATGTGGACTGGGTGTGGCTCCTCAGAACTCCCAGTTCCCCAGAGCAGACATGCTTGATTGATGGCAGTGGTAGTCTGCTTGTCCAGGGAAAAGTCCTGCAATATCCCTGTCCTAAGAAAGAACTTGGTGAGCTTCATTACGCCCAGTCATAGAACTTGGAACTCTATCACCTAGATCAACGATCTAGATATCATGTACAACTTCTAACTTTACCTTGTGTTTCCTGGACCACAAATTATATTACAATAACTAGGAATTGTATAGTCCCAGTCACATTGCAGCTTTATCAGGAGGACTAGCCTGTGGACCTGTGAGGTCACATGATGCATTATTTCAAGGCCTTGATGAAAGTGACTGCAGGTAGTCTGGGCCTAGCCATCATGCTGTTCATGTAAGAGTTTACTCTCAAACTTGAATACAAGAAAAATTAGCAAATGTATAATTTTTTAATAATAGTCTTCCTCCTCCTAAAATAACATATGCAATTGACAATAGTTAATTGGCAGATAAGCACTAATTATGGATATTTTTATTATTCAGGGAGTCATAATGCATCTTTTATTCTGAGCAAGGAGTATAAATTCAGTGGCCAGTTCTGGGCTATCTTGTCAGCTGTTATTGTGAAGATTTCTCTGCAAAACACTATTTATTATTAATTTGTGGTGTTCTTAAATCAGATTGAAAAATTTTCCAGAATAGTCCTGATTTTAAATATTCTACCTTGCATGTGCCTCAAAACATCAGAATGTTCCAGGAATTCCAATATTCTGGCAATAACAATGGAATGGCTCAAGTCAGAGATTGAAGGAAAATAGAATACTCACAAAAACACATACAGAAACTTACATGTGTTCCTAGCCATGCTCTCTGTGAACACTTTCCTAGTACTAACACCAGAGCAATTGTTGCATTTGTTTGATTCAAAGTGAAAAGGATGACAAATATTTCCAAGTATAAATGAAGAAGGTTACTTTTCTTACGATGGTAGTGTTATTTGAAGTGTATTCAAAAGAAATTAAATTTCATTTTAATGTCAAAATGAATGTAAAAAATGAAGGAAAGGTGTGCTTTCAAGTCAATTTGGGAAAAGGAATATTCCATTTAAAAAAATAACCAGTAATCACAAGTGATACTCTATACAATATAAGAGTAAGATAAGTATTGCTTGCATTGGGAATTTGATATGCTTTTATGGGCTCAAAGAAAAATTGATTCATTTTAGGCTCTATTAACTTATAGGTAGAAAATGTGAGGCTTTTTTTTTTCTTTTTGTAAATTCAAAGAGGGTTTTGTTACTTTTTAAGGAAATGACCATTTAAACAAACATGTTCTTAAATTATATTTTGGTGATAATTTGTGAGCAGAATAAGTTGAAAAGAAAGGCAACAAACCAGAGAGAGCTAAGATGTAAAAATGGCATGAGGATATTAGTATTTTAAACATAAAGAAATTATATGAATTCATTGCCTTGTTATGAACAGATGGTATGACAAGATAATTTTTTTTAGTTAATGACTTTTAGACATAAGGAACACCTGTACTAAAAAAATGTTCATAATCCACATGAAAATCAATTGGCAAATCCACAACTGGATTTTAGGAGAAAAATAGTATTATTTTTTAAGCCTGAAGTCCTTAAATCTAGTAAGATATTATCAGTGTTACCAGAAATAAAATAACAAAAGTACACCCTAATTTTAAATAATTGTTTCATAAAATTTTGCATTGTATTTCCTACAATTTTATTTTTTCAGGAAAGAGGATTTATGTGGGTGATATAATTTTATGTTACTATCTATCCTTAAATATTAATCTATAAAGTAGAAAAATCTTAACAATGTGTCTCAAACTTTGTCATGAAACGTATAGATAATAATATGTGTTAAATTTCTGTTTTGACTCTAGGGCTTCATTACAGTAACTTAATTTCTTCATTTTGGAGGTGGGCCTTTTAACCCAGAGAACTCATTCACTGCAACTTGCTTATCAGCTCTGGGGAACAGGGTTGGGATTTTCAAGCCTGGGTATCAATGAGTATTTACTAAGAACCACCTACTATATTAAGTGTTGGGCCTACAGATTTATCTAGCAAATGGCACCTGCCGTGGAGGGATATCTTAACTAATGAGAAAGGCAGATGCAATTGATGACATAATTAAATGTAGGAGGTACTGATGTCTACCAATAAAGAAAAAAAACTGGGGGACAAATAGGCAAGTAAGGTTAAATCTTACTGAGATAAGCCACTGAGTACATGTCACTTGAAACAAAAAAATTTCTTTCTGTTCCCATGATGCCTAGTATGTCTCACATACAGCAAGTGCTCAACTGTTGAGGTGACTTAAAGTCAATACAGGCACATGAGCCATGTTGACATAGAGTGTCATGGAGAAGACTTCATTCATTCTTTTATTATTTTTGAGATAGAGGCCTAGTAGCCTTAGTTTTATTCAGGGAACTGAATCATAAAACAGGAAATTAAACATCCAGGAAGGTAATTTTCTTTTAAGCTTTACAAAGTTTTAAAATTTTTTCCAAGAAGATTTTGCCTAATATCAACAGAGTAAGTAGATATTGAAATGACATTTTCTGGGAGGAACTGGAAAAACAATTTGCCTCAAAATATATTCCTCTATTTTTCTTACTTAAAATTCTATAACTGAAGGATAATTTCTTTGCTAAACAACACTTTTGAATGCAAGTGACCCTGGGAAGGCTCACACATTATTCTGCTATGAATTACAACATCTGAGGGTGAGTCTGTTGGTCTTTTTCAGACCTCTAACGTTTTGCTTCTTCAAAGTCAGTGAGATGTATTGCAGAGAAGTTGCAAATATTTATGGAAAAAAGGGGAACCTTGGCTAGTGTGGATCAGTAAGAGGCAGACTCAAGAAAAGGGATTAAGGTTTTAGAAGAGGATGGAGGAGATGTTTGCCAAACTTCACTAGGATTCGTTCTAAGTGCAGTGTTGTGCTATATGTTATGATTATTTGATAAATCTAGTTACCACATTTTACAAACATAGGTCATTCCAATTACTTTAATTAAAATTAAAATTTAATTTAATTGAAATTAATTGGGATTTCTACAAGCTGTGAGAGGAGTTTTGCTGGTTAATGACAGAAATGCTGGGTCAAGCACCAACAGTCACATCTCAGGAGTTCCTCACTATACCTAACAGAATAAGGTAATACCCCAAAAGAACAAAGGCATAAAACTATTCTTCCTATTTTTCCCTTATTAATAATAATTCATGTTATATTTGATATTGAGAATAAATAATATAATGTATATCAACAGTTAGCTTTTATTAAATACCCATCTTTTATGGCAATTCTTGCCATTCAGCATCCTATTTAATATTCACCAATGAGATGCAAATTAATGGACCTAGAATCATGCATACAGCTAAAATAAACAGAAGTAGAATTGCAAATCATGAGTATTATACCTTAATTTAGACCTCTTAACCATTTTGTAATACCACCCTCAGAAAGAGATGAGAAGACAATTGATTCTTCTTCAACCTCATTGTACCTTTATGCTGACCACATACTTTGTTATGATCACATAAATAAAGGAGAGGTGTTAAGTAACTTAAACTTCTCTTCAAGCTCAAATGTTCCATTTTTTTTAACTTGGGAGTCTATTTGTTGTGCTAATGAGGTAGACATTACCTCAGAAGGAACTCTGTTCCTTACTTCATGAGAGGTATATTTGGCAAATGAGAAGAATGGGACATTTGCTCTCTCGCCTGTGTGGAGCTCAGTGTTCGTGACCTGTGGGCTCCCAGACCCTGCTTTATTTGCAGAGTCCCTTGGCTGTGAATCACAGGGCGTGCCATTGCCGTATATGGGGATAGCACATTGGGCTGCAGGAGTTAACTGGGATTACCAGTGACTGTAATGTTTGTGTCTTGATCCTCAGCAACTCTGCTTTGAAGCTGAAGGGCAGAGTACAAGCATACTTACACATCTTAATTTGGTAATAATAGCATGCCTTTGTGATGACAAGGCATGCTGTGAGTACCCAAGTTTATACTCTGCATTCTGTTGATATTTAATATGATATTAAGTTAAACTATGGCTTGTCCATTTGCCTAAATCTTATCACTTAAACTCTAAACAGTTGTCATAAATAGACTTGGAATGTGGTAGAAAACTAATTAGGAATAGGATCATTTACAGTTTCAGTTCTGGAGTCATACTTTTATTATCTCTTCAGAAATTTTTCAGGTGATTTTGTTTCTCTTTGCTTAACCTTAATTGTTAAAATAAATTTTAATTTGAGGCTGCTTTGTTTTGAAGTTACTGTAGTCACAGGCAAATGTCACTGTGTGGATTTCTAGACCCATGGAATATTTTTTTTTCTTGAAGTTCCTGATTAGTTTATATACGCACACACACATATATATACATATATACATATACATGTGTATATGTGTGTATATATATATACATGTGTATATATGTGTGTATATATATATATACGTATATATATATATGTATACACGTATATATACACACATATATATTTTATTGCACTTTAGGTTCTGAGGTACATGTGCATAACATGCAGGATTGTTGCATAGGTACATACATGGCATGTGGTTCGCTGCCTCCATCCCCATCCCCTATATCTGGCATTTCTCCCCATGTTATCCCTCCTCAACTCCTTACTACCTGCTGTCCCTCCCCAGTCACCCCCCAGCAGACCCCAGTGTGTGATGCTCCCCTCCCTGTGTCCATGTGTTTTCATTGTTCAACCCCCACCTATGAATGAGAATATGCGGTGTTTGATTTTCTGTTCTTGTGTCAGTTTGCTGAGAATGATGGTGTCCAGGTTCATCCATGTCCCTACAAAGGACACAAACTCATCATTTTTTATGGTTGCATAGTATTCCATAGTGTATATGTGCCACATTTTCCCTGACCAGTCTGTCATTGATGGGCATTTGGGTTGGTTCTAAGTCTTTGCTGTTGTTAACAGTGCTTCAGTGAATATTTCTGTGCATATATCTTTGTACTAGAACGATTTATAATCCTTTGGATATATACCCAGTAATGGGATTGCTGGGTCAAATGGAATTTCTATTTCTAGGTCCTTGAGGAATCACCACACTGCCCTCCACAATGGTTGAACTAATTTACACTCCCACCAACAGTATAAAAGTGTTCCTATTTCTCCACATCCTCCTCAGCATCTGTTGTCTCCAGATTTTTTAATGATCACCATTCTAACTGGTGTGAGATGGTATCTCAGTGTGGTTTTGATTTGCATTCCTCTAATGACCAGTGATGATGAGCATTTTTTCATATGTTTGTTGGCCTTATATATGTCTTCTTTTGAAAAGTATCTATTTATATCTATTGCCCATTTTTGAATGGGTTTTTTTTT
>CAUYQU010040978.1:0-28484 GCA_963574635.1 Cheracebus regulus | reverse complement strand
AAGTTTTCCTGGATGATATCCTGAAGAGTATTTTCCAGCTTGGATTCATTCTCTTCGTCACATTTGGGTACACCTATCAAACATAGATTAGGTCTTTTCACATAGTCCCATATTTCTTGGAGACCTTGTTCATTCCCCTTTACCCTTTTTTCTCTAATCTTGCATTCTCGCTTTATTTCATTGAGTTGATCTTCGACCTCTGATATCCTTTCTTCTGCTTGATCAATTCGGCTGTTGAAACTTGTGCATCCTTCACGAAGTTCTCGTGTTGTGTTTTTCAGCTCCATCAATTCACTTATAGTCCTCTCTAAGTTGTCCATTCTCGTTAGCATTTCGTCAAATCTTTTTTCAAGGTTCTTCGTTTCTTTGCATTGGGTTAGAACATGTTCTTTTAGCTCACAGAAGTTTCTTATTACCCACCTTCTGAAGCCTGATTCAGTCATTTCATCACACTCCGTCTCCATCCAGCCTTGTTCCCTTGCTGGGGAGGAGTTTTGATCCCTTGTTGGAGGAGAGGTTTTCTGGTTTTGGGTGTTTTCATCCTTTTTGTGCTGGTTTCTTCCCATCTTTGTGTATTTATCCTCCTGTCGTGTCTGTAGTTGCTGACTTTCAGATTGGCCCTCTGAGTGGACGTCTTTTTTGTTGATGATGAAGTTATTTCTGTTTCTTAGTTTTCCTTCTAACAGTCTGGCCTCTCTGTTGTAGGACTGCTGAGGTCCACTCCAGGCCCTGCTTCCTGGGGGTCACCTGCAGCAGCCTCTGCACTTTCACTGGGAGCTGCAATCCTGAGCTACTCCTAATCCGCCATCTTGGATCTCTCTCCTGCTATTTTAAAATTAGTTTTTCTCAGTGTTGCTGAGTCATTTCTTCTTAAGCATTTGATTGTTAGATTCAGAAATGTTATAATATCTGTATCTATTCTCCTTCCTTTTGTGAATTTATATCCTCAAAAACTTCTATTGTCATTTTAGAATGGTAAAAGAGCAAGTAAAAATAGATACATGTGTTCAATATGCCATCTTTGGCTGAGAGTCACATGAACTTATTTTATCCCTTTGGAAATAAAAAAAAGATTGGATTTTTAAAAAATGTTCACATGGCCCATGATGGTAACATTGAGACATAAAGTAGCTTGAGCACATATCCTGGTGTTTCCCTTGTTCCTTATTCTATTTACATATGGAATAATAAAACAGCCAGATTTCCAAATCAAGATGATGCATATGAGTCCACAATTTGTGCAAGAATGTCATTTATTTCTTCACTCAACAGTTGTATTTTGAGCAATCATAACATTTCTGGCACTGTTTTAGGTGATGGAGATACATCAGTCACAAACAGAAAATCTCCCATTCTTTAAATTCTAATGAAGGACACAGACAACAAGAAAAATAAGGTGTTGGCTTCAAAGAAAAATAAAGAAAGTTAAGAGGACAGAAGGATGTGGTTCTGCTATTTTATATAGAATGGATAGGGAAAATCTCTCTGGGAGACCACTTTTAATCAGAGACCTGAAGAAAGTGAGAAAAGAAAGAGGGGAAAAGCCTTCCAGGCAGGAGAATCAGGGCTGTAGGGTGTGAGATTAGATTAGTCCAAATAATCTCTGAGGTAAATTACATTAGTGAGGCTGTGACTGTTGGTGGATTTGATACAGTTCTTAAAAGGACCACTGGCTGCCCTGCTGGTCCTTTCTTCAGTTACATCTATACTGTTGGAGGAGCAAATTTGTCTGGAGCATGAGAGCTCAGGTAAAAGAATTCATTCTCCCTAGTGCCGGGCAATAGCTGAGGGAGCAGCAGGAGACGAGGCACCCTGTGTCTTCACAAGCTTTGGCACAAAGCCTAGTATTCCGTGAAGCAGCTCAACCATATCTTTGAATTCCTCTAAGGAAGGCTGTATTTTTCAATGACCTATGGACTTAGAAGGAGACACGCCTAACCCAGCAATGTTGGAAATAAACCACTGGGCTGATTCATGTGTGGTCTGTATGGTTGAAAAATGGCTATTGTTTGCATCTGGTGCAACTAGAGAGAAAAGATACCCTTTTCTTTTGCATCGGCAGAGGTGTAATATAAGAAAAGACTGGCACATTGTAAAAACCAACAAACAAATCAACTTTTGTACTCTCTATCACTTGCTAGTTTGTCTCTGAAACAGCCTAACAGATTGAGCAAATAGCTGAAGGAGATCAGATGTGAGTGAGCAAAAGGAAAGTGCTAATGACTTAAACAGATTTGGTTACCAGAAAGATGAAGAGCAGCTAAAACCTGATGGATGTCATTGAAGTAAAATTTTGGAGAGAGGGAGAATAAATCTTTTTTTCTCCATGAGGCATTTTATTTGTAAATATGGATTACACCTCTAGAAAAAGATTCCCAGGATCTTCCCTCCGATGTGTTTTCATCTTGATTCTTTGTGATCCATGATGCCAGTTTAGGTTATCAGTACAATGAATCTAAACTAGCAGGATGGAAGCAAATTATTCTGCCATTTTTCTAGACCTTTAAGTTGCATATAAAATCTGGGGCTGATCACTCCACACTTTTTTAGCCATCCTGTGAGGTTCACAACAATTATCCCTGCTCTGTGATAATCATTGACTTTAAATTTGTCAATGTAACCAAATGTAACCATGCTTCATTATCACAGTTAAAAACCGGACAATAGCTTTGGAACATGGCCTAATGTGAAGAACCTAGCATTTACCTCTCTTTTCAGCATTGTTGAACCTAGCATTTGCCTCTCTCTTTAGCCTTGTCATCAGCCAGGACATTTATGCACACCATTGTGGCAATGCAGAAAGATGGCAGAAAGAGGACAGGATGGGAGAGTGCACAGAGTAATCCAGAACAAACCTTTACAAAGAACCAATGAGGGCTTTTCATGACAAACTTACAGTATTACAAGTATACATAAAAAGACTTCCTGGAATTAGGAAACATGATTTTCATAAATAAATATCATTAGGCTAAATAAAAAAGAGAATGGTCTTCTCTGAGAACTAAATTGATAGTTTGGGAGATTACAAAAAAGAAAAAGAAAACCCAAAACAGCAAAACAAAACACAAAAAGAAATCATGAGATAAAGAGAAGAAATTTGGAGGACGTTTCAAGAGTAAGAACATAATAAAAATTAGAATTCCAGAAATAATTTTGTTACTCCTCCCAGTCAGATATTATTGCATAACCTAGCCAGCAGCTCCACCTAATGGGAGAGTCCAGTTAGGACTGTCCACAGAGTTTTTTTTAATAGTGTTTTTACTAGTCCATGGAGCACAGCCATCAATATCATTCAGTCTAAGAGCATAGAAAGTGACCACAGCCAAACTATAAAACCCGTCATCAAGGTCTGCCAGTTTGATGTTGGAACAAGCTGGCCAATCCAGAAGCCCAGGCTAGATGAAATAGTACAGATCAATCACCTCCAAAGAACTCCTGAAATGGCCAGACGAGGTGGTCATTTCCTCAAATGCATAGCAATCAATGTAAGGAAACAAGGATTATGAAAAATCTGGGAAATGTGACAGCGCCAAAAGAAATTAAGAAAGCTACAAACATAGACACAGAAGAAATGGAGATATATGAAATGACTGACAAATAATTCAGAATACTCCTCTGAAAGTACAGGGAACTCCAAGAAAATACAAGTAGAAAATTATGAAACTTGAAAAACAATTCATGAACAAAGTTAGAAGTTTGACCCTCCAAAACAGAAAACAAATAGAAATCCTAGAGATAAAAAAGATACACTAACTAAATTGAAAAATTCAATAGAAAACTTCAAGAGCAAACTTGATGAAGCAAAAGAAAGAATTAGCACAAAGATAGGATGTGTAAAATTATCCAATTAGAGGAGAAAAAAGAAAAAAGAATAAAGGAAATCTAATAATAAGAAAATTATGGGATATTTTTAAGTGAAACAACCTTCACCAAATAGGAGTTTCTGTTGGAGAAGAGAGAGAAAAGGGCCTACACATTATATTGAGGGAAATAATGGGTGAAATTTTTCCAAATCTGGGGAAAAAAGACAACATCCAAGTAAGGAAGGCACAGAGGTCACCAATCAAATTCAAACCAAAGAGGAGTTCACAAAGACACATCATAATCAAAATATAAAGCAAACAAACAAACAAACAAAAAAGGAAGAATAGTGAAGGCAGGAAGAAATAGAAATATATTACATTCAAGGGAATTCCAATATGGCTTTCAGTAGATTTCTCAGTAGAAATCCCAGAGGCCAGGAGAGAGTAGGACAATATATTCAAAATGCTGAAGGGAAACAAGCAAACAAACAAATAACCAATAATATTTTATCTGACAAAGCTGTCATTCAGAAATGAGAAAGAAATAAAAACCTTCCCAGATAAACAAAAGCTAAGGGAGGTCATTAGCACAAGGCCTGCTGTACAGAAATTACTAAAGGAAATTCTTTAAGCTCAAATCAAAGGATGCTAATTACAACAAAACAATTATGAAAGTAAAAGCTCAATGTTCAAATGAATACAAGGTCACACTTAGAATTCTCTAATACTATAAATGTGATATGTAAAGCAATGTTATTGTTAGAACAGTTAGAAAACAAAACAATTGAAAACAATGAGGTATAATAAAAGGTTAAGGGATACAAATTGCAAAAAATAAGTGTAAATTTTGACATCAAAATTATAAAAAGTGTGGGACATGATTAAAAGTATAGAGTTTTTGCATGTGATTACAGGCAAATTGGTATCAGCTTAATGTAGACTGTTATAAGATGTTTTAAACCTTGCAGTAACTACAGAGCAAAAATCTATTAGAAGTTGTGCAAAATAGAAAACGAAGGGATTCAAAGCATACCACCACAGAAGGCTATCAAGCACAAAAGGAGATGGCAAGAGAAGAAAAAGGAAACAAAGGACCTACTAAACAATCAAATTTAAAAATTATAATAGCAAGTCCTTAACAATTACCTTGCATGTAAGTTGATTCAATTCTTCAATAAAATGACGAAGAGTGTCTGAATGTATTTAAAATAAAAAGCACCAAAATTTCACTGTCTCCTTCCTATAAGAGGCTCAGTTTACTAATAAGGACAGAGATGGACTGAAAATAAAGGTATAGAAAAATATATTTATAAATATATTTATAAATTTATAAATATATTTTTATATTTATATTTATTTATATTTATAAATTTATTTATATTTATAATATAAAAAAAATTATTTATATTTATAAATATATTTATAAATATATATTTATAAAAAAACTCTATACTTTTAATCATGTCCCACACTTTTTATAATTTTGATGTCAAAATTTACACTTATTTTTTGCATTTATTAAGTGATCTGAAGGGAGAGACAGATTGCAATACAATAATAGTAGGGGACCTCAATACTGGACAGATTATCAAGTCAGAAAATCAATAAGAAAATACTGGACCAGAATTACACTTTAGACCAAACAGACCAATGTAATGTTATGTATATGACTTGGTCATATACAGCAGGAGAATATGCATTCTTATCAAATGCACATGGAACATTCTGCAGGACAGGTCATATGATAGGCCACAAAAAATCTTAACAAATTTAAGAGGATTGAAAGCATATCAAGTGTCTTTTTAGAACACAATGGCATGAAACTAGAACTCAATAACTGGACCAGGCACAATGGTTCATGCCTGTAATCCCAGCACTTTGGGAGGCCAAGACAGGAGAATTGCTTCAGCCCAGGAATTTGAGACCAGCCTGAGCAATGTAGTGAGACCTCCTATCAATAAAATAAATAAATTTTTAAAAAAGTCTCAGGGAAAATACACAAATATATAGAAATTAAACAGCATGCTCCTATACCAATGGATCATAAAAGATATAGAAAAGGAAATTTTAAAATATCTTGAGGCAAACAAAAATGGAAAAAAAATCATACTGAACTTAGGGATGCAGCAAAAGCAGTCATAAGAGAAAAATTTATAGTGATAAATGCCTAAATCAATAAAGAAAGATCACAAATAAACAATCTTACATTACATTTCAAAAAATTAGAAAAAGAACAAACTAAGCCCAAAGTTAGCAGAAGGAAAAAAATAACAAACATCAGAGCAGAAATAAATAAAAAGAAACTTAAAGAACGGAAAAAATCGGCCGAGTGCGGTGGCTCATGCCTGTAATCCCAATATTTTGGGAGGCCAAGGCGGACAGATCACCTGAGGTCAGGAGTTTGAGACTAGCCTGACCAACATGGAGAAAGCTCTTCTCTACTAAAAATATAAAATTAGCCTGGTGTGGTGGCACATGCCTGTAATCCCAGCTACTCAGGAGGCTGAGGCAGGAGAATCTCTTGAACCTGGGAGGTGGAGTGCATCATGTCATTGCACTCCAATCTGGGCAATGAGTGAAACTCTCACTCAAAAAATTAAAAAATCAACAAAACTCAGAATTGATTTTTTTTTTTAAAAGATAAAATTGACGAACTCTTAGACTAGGAACTAAGAGACATGATTCAATTAAATAAAATCAAGAATGAAAGACAATAAAACTGATACCACTGACATACAAAGGATTATATGAAATCACTGTGAGCAATTATATGCTAACAAATTGGATATGCAGAAGCAATGAAAATTTCCTAGACACTACAACCTACAGAGACTGAATTATGAAGAAATAGACTTTCTGAACAGTCTGATAATGAGTAAGGACATTAAATTAGTAATAAAATGTCTTTCATCAGAGAAGCCTAACACCATGAATGCCTTCATTGCTAAATTCTATGAAACATTTAAAAAAGAATATTAATTATTTTCAAACTCTTTTTTTAAAAAAAAAAAAAAAAGTGAAGACCTCCAAACTTCTTTTACAAGGCTAGCATTATCCCAATACCAAAGCCAGACAAAGACACTACAAGAAAAGAAAATAACAGGCTACTATCCCCAATGAACGTACATGCATACATTCTCAACTAAATATAAGCAAACAGAATTAAAGAACACATTAAAATAATTATTTACCATGATTAAGTGTAATTTAGCCCTAGGATGCCTGTGTAGTTCAACATACACAAATCAATAAATGTGTTGCAACACATTAACAAAATGAAGGACAAAAATAATATGATTATCTTTTTTATTTCTTATTTTTTTTTAACTTTTTAATAGTAACATAAATTTTATATGATTATCTTAACAGGTTTGGAAAAAGCATTTAACAAAACTCAACATTATTTCATCATAGAAACTCTAACAGATTAGGTATAGAGAGAAGATACTTCAACCCAACAAAGGCCATATGTGACACATTCATAGCTGATATTATTCTCAATAGTGAAACGTTGAAAGCTTTTCTTCTAAGATCAGGACAAGATAAAGATGGCACCTCTCATTCCTTCTTCTCAACATAGTACTGGAAGTCCTAGCCAGAGTAACTAGGTAAGAGAAAGACATAAAAAGCATGCTAATAAGAAAGGAAAAAGTGAAATTGTCTCTCTTTGTTCATATTATCATCTTATATATAGAAAACCTTGAAAACTCTACCACAAAACTGTTAGAACTGATAAACAAATTAAGAAAATTTTGTATATCAATTTAAAATTGATATATAAAGATCAGTAACATTTGTATATACTAATAGCAAACTATCCTAAAAGAAAATTAAGAAAACCATCCCATTTATGATAGAAACAAAAATAATTACTTAGGTGTGAATTTAACCAAGGAGGTTAAAGACTTATATACTGAAAGCTATAAGATACTGATGAAAGAAATGAAAGAAAACAAAAATAAATAAAAAATCCCATATTCATAAATCGGAATAATTAATAATGTGAAAATGTCCATAGTGCCCAAAGCAATCTGCAGATTCAATGCAATTACTACCATATTTCCAATGTCATTTTTCATATAAATAGAAAAAAATCTTTATATTCATATGGAACAACAAAAGACCCTAAATAGAAAAAACTGTTTTGAGCAAAAAGAACAAAGTGAAGACATCATTTTTTAATTTCAAAACATATTACAAAGCGATTATAATCATAAGCGGATGTGCCTGGCAAAAAAAAAAAAAAAAAAAAGCAGACACATCAACCAAGAAACAGTATAGAAAATTCAGAAATAAACCTATGCATTTACAGTCAATTGATTTTTGGCAACCATCCCAAGGAAACACAATAGGGAAACATCAGTCCTTCAACAGATGGTTTTGGAAAAACTAGATATCCACATGCAGAATAATGAACTTAGACTCATCTTACACCATATACAAAAATCAACGAAAAATGAATTAAAGACTTAAATACACATAAGACCTAAAACTGAAAAAGAGTGAAAAAAAAATAGTGAAAAATTTCCATGACATTTGGGCAATAGTGTGTGTGTGTGTGCGTGTGTGTGTGTGTGTGTGTGTGTGTGTGTGTGTGTGTTTTCCAATAAGGCTTTTCTGATGGATACTGACATTTGAATTTCCTATAATTTTTATGTGTCACAAAATAGTTTTCTTCTTTTGCTTTTTTTCTTCAACCATATAAAAAGGTAAAACCCATTCTTAGTGTGAGAGTCACATAAAAACTGGAGGTAGGCTGGATTTGGCCTGCAGGTCACAGTTTGATCAATGACTTTATGGATATGATCCTTAAAAAAAGGCAACAAAAGCAAAAATAGGGCCAGGTGGGGTAGCTCACACCTGTAATCCCAGCTCTTGGGAGGCCATAGCAGGAGGATTGTTTGAGGCCGGGAGTTTGAGACCAGGCTGGGCAACATAGTGAGGTCCCACCTCTACAAAAAAAGTTTAAAAATTAGGCATGGTGGCATACATCTGTAGTCCCAGCTTCTTGGGAAGCTGAAATGGGAGTATCACTTGAGCCCAGGAATTTGTGGTTACAGTGAGCTATGATTATGCCACTGCACTCTAACCTGGATGATAGATTGAAACCCTGTCTCTAAAAAAATAATAATAAAATAAAATAGACAAATGGGATGGCATCAAACTAAGAAACTTCTGCCCAGCAAAGGAAACAACATAGTAAAGAGACAACATACAGAATTGAAGAAAATATTTTTAACCATACATCTAATAAGGAGTTAATATCCAAAATATATAAAGAAATAAAAAACTCGATAGAAAACAAGGAACCTGATTAAAAATAGGCAAAGGACCTGAATATATATATTTCTCAAAAGAAGATATATAAATGGCCAACAGGTACATGAAAAAAATGCTTAGTATCAGTAATCATCAGAGAAATGTGAATTATAATAAAACCACAGTGAGATCATCTCACACTCATTAGAAATGGCTTTTATCAAAATAATGAAAGAAAAGTATTGGAGACGATGTGGAGAACACAAAACTCTTACATATTGTTGGCAGGAATATAAATTAGTCCAACCATTATAGAAAATGGTATGGTGGTTCCTCAAAAAACTAAAAATTGAGTACACACAGTACAGTAATTACACTTTTGGGTATACAGTCAAATAAATTGAAATGAATATGTTGAAGGAGAGCGATCTGAATGCAGTGGTGTTCACAACTAATTGATCACAACCAGTTACAAATATTTTCATTTCTTCTCCACTCCCAGTGCTTTATAAAACTAGCCTTAAATAAGAAAGAATATGTCAAAGAAATATCTGCACTCCCATGTTCATTGCATGATTATTCACAAAACTAAGAGGTGGAATCAACTTAAGTGTTCATTAATGGATGAATGCATAGAAAATGTAACATAAATACGCAATGAGATACTATTAAGTCTAAGACAATGGTGAAATTCTGTCATTTATGACGAGATAGTTGAATCTGAAGGATATTACGCTAAGTAAAATAATCCAAATATCAAAAAAAAATGCAGAAAACAAATGCCACATGATCTCACTTACATGTAGGATCTAATGAATTCAACTCACAGAGGCAGAGAGTAGAATGATGGCTACCAGAGACCGGAAAAGGAGGGGCAGTAGGAAAGGAAGAACTTGGGAGTTGTTGATCCAAGGGTACGAAGTTTCAGATAGGAGGAATAGGTTTGAGATCTATTATGTATAATGTACTTTATACAGAATAATGTATAGTATATTTCAAAATAAAACCATACATTTAAAATATCTAGTCATTGAAAACGATAGGTTTAGCCAGGCCTGCTGGCATGTGCCTGTAGTCCCAGCTATTCAGGAGGCTGAGGCAAGAGGATTGCTAGAGCCTGGGAGGTTGAGACTGCAGTGAGCCAAGATCGCACCATTGAACTCAAGGCCGGACAATGAGTGAGACCTTGTCTCAAATACATATACATGGTAAGGGAGGTGATGGATATGTTCATGAGCCTGATTTAATCATTTCACATTGTACCCCAAAAACCTATGCAATTATGATTGATCAATCAAAAACAATAATGATAACAAATATAAAACTTTTTTTAAATTTGTTATTATCATACTTTTAGTTCTGGGGTAGATGTGCAGAATATGCAGGTTTGTTTGTTACATAGGTATACACATACCATGGTGGTTTTCTACATCCATCACCCTGTCGTCTATATTAGGTATTTCTCCTAATGCTATTTCACCCCTAGACCCCACCCTCCTGCTATCCCTCCCTAGCTCCCCACCTGTGTCCATTCATTCTCACTGTTCAACACCCACTTATGAGTGAGAACATGCGGTGTTTGGTTTTCTGTTTTTGTGTCAGTTTACTGAGAATGATGGCTTCCAACTTCATCCATGTCCCTGCAAAGGACACAAACTTGTCCTTTTTTATGGCTGCATAGTATTCCATGGTGTATATATGCCACATTTTATCATCCAGTCTATCATCGATGGGCATTTGGTCTGGTTCCAAGTCTTTGCTTTCGTGAACAGTGCCACAATAAACATACATGTGCATGTGTCTTTATAATAGAACAATTTATGATCCTTTGGGTATATATACAGTAATGGGATCGCTGGGTCAAATGGAATTTCTAGTTCTAGATCCTCAAAGAATTGCCACACTGTCTTCCACAACGTTTAAACTAATTCACACTCCCGCCAACAGTGTAAAAGTGTTCCTGTTTCTCCATATCCTCCCCAGCATCTGTGGTCTCCTGATTTTTTAATGATCGCCATTCTAACTGGTATGAGATGGTAACTCAATGTGATTTTGATTTGCATTTCTCTAATGACCAGTGATGATAAGCTTTTTTTTCATGTTTGTTGGCTGCATAGATGCTTCCTTTTGAGAGGTGTCTGTTTATATCCTTCGCCCAATGGAGTTGCTTGTTTTTTAATTATAAATTTAAGTTCTTTGTAGATTGTGGATATTAGCCCTTTGTCAGATGGGTAGATTGCAAAAATATTTTTCCATTCTGTTGGTTGCCAGTTCACTCTAATGATAGTTTCTTTGCTGTGCAGAAGCTCTTTAGTTTAATTAGATCCAATTTGTATATTTTGGCTTCTGTTGCCACTGCTTTTGGTGTTTTAGTCATGAAGTCCTTGCCCATGTCTATGTCCTGAATGGTATTGCCTAGGTTTTCTTTTAGAATTTTTATGGTGTTAATTCTTATGTTTAAATCTTTAATCCATCTGGAGTTAATTTTTGTATAAGGTATAAGGAAGGGATCCAGTTTCAGCTTCCTGCATATGGCTAGGCAGTTTTCTGAACACCATTTATTAAATAGGGAAATCTTTCCCCATTGCTTGTTTTGTCAGGTTTGTCAAAAGTCAGATGGTTGTAAATGTGTGGTGTTATTTCTGAGGCCTCTGTTCTGTTCTATTTGTCTGTGTCTCTGTTTTGGTACCAGTACTATGCTGTTTTTGTTATTGTAGACTTGTAGAATAATTTGAAATCAGCTAGTGTCATGCCTCTAGCTTTATTCTTTTTGCTTAGGATTGTCTTGACTATACTAGCTCTTTTCTGGATCCATATAAGATTTAAAGTAGTTTTTTCTAATTCTGTGAAGAAAGTCAATGATGAGAATAGCATTGAATCTATAAATTACTTTGAACAGTATGGCCGTTTTCATGATATTGATTCTTCCTATCCATGAGCATGGAACGTTTTTCCATTTGTTTGTGTCCTCTCTTATTTCCTTGATAAGTGGTTTATAGTTCTCCTTGAAGAGGTCCTTCACATACCTTTAAGTTGTATTACTAGGTATTTTATTCTCTTTGTAGCAATTGTGAATGGGAGTTCACTCATGATTTGGCTCTCTATCATTGATGTATAGGAGTGCTTGTGATTTCTGCACATTGATTTTGTATGCTGAGACTTTGCTGAAATTGCTCATCAGCTTGAGGAGAGTTTGAGCTGAGACAATGGGGTTTTCTAAATATACAATCATGTCATCTGCCAACACAGACAATTTGACTTCTTGTCTTCCTATTTGAATACACTTTATTTCTTTGTCTTGCCTGATTGCCCTGGCCAGAACTTCTAATATTATGTTGAATCAGAGTGGTAAGAGAGAGCATCTTTGTCTTATGATGGTTTTCAAAGGGAATGCTTCCAGCTTTTGCCCATTCAATATGATATTGGCTGTGGGTATGTAATAAATAGCTCTTACTTTTTAAGATACATTCCATCAATATCTAGTTTATTGAGAGTTTTTAGCATGAAGCGGCGTTGATTTTATTGAAGGTTTTTTCTGCATCTATTGAGATAATTATGTAGTTTTTGTCATTGGTTCTGTTTATGTGATGGATTATGTTTATTGATTTGCATATGTTGAATCAGCCTTGAATCCCAGGGATGAAGCTGACTTGATCATGATGGATAAGCTTTTTGATTTGCTGCTGGATTCTGTTTGCCAGTATTTTATTGAGGATTTTTGCATTGATGTTCATCAGGGATATTGGCTTGAAATTTTCTTTGTGTGTGTGTGTCTCTGCCAGGTTTTGGTATCAGGATGATGCTGGCCTCATAAAATGAGTTAGGGAGGAGTTCCTTTTCTTCTTTTGTTGGAGTAGTTTTAGAAGGAATGGTACTAGCTCCTGTTAGTACCTTTGGTAGAAGTCGGCCTTGAATCTGTCTGGTCCTGGGCTTTTCTTGGTTGGTAGGCTGTTAATTACAGCCTCAATCTCAGAACTTGTTATTGATCTATTCAGGGATTTCACTTCTTCCTGGTTTAGTCTTGGGAGGGTGTATGTGTCCAGGAATTTATCCATTTCTCCTAGATTTTCTTTTCTTTCTTTTTTTTTTTTTTTTTTTTTTTTGCCACCCCCCTCCCTCCACCCCTCTTCTAGATTTTCTAGTTTATTTGCATAGAGGTGTTTATAGTATTCTCTGATGTTAGTTTGTATTTCTGTGGGATCAGTAATGATATTCCCTTTACCACTTTTTATTGTGTCTATTTCATTCTTCTCTCTTTTCTTCTTTATTAGTATGGCTCACAGTCTATCTATTTTGTTAATCTTAAAAAAAATAGCTGCTGGATTCACTGATCTTTTTGAAGGGATTTTCATGTCTATCTCCTTCAGTTCTGCTCTGATCTTAGTTATTTCTTGTCTTCTTCTAGCTTTTGAATTTGTTTGCTCTTGCTTCTTTAGTTCTTTTAATTGTGATGTGAGTGGGCTCAAGTTTAGATTTTTTTGCTTTCTCCTGTTGGCATTTACTCCTATAAATTTCCCTCTAAATACTGCTTTAGCTGTGTCCTAAAGATTCTGGTACATTGTGTCTTTGTTGTTATTGATATCAAATAACTTATTTATTTCTAACTTAATTTTGTTATTTACCCAGAAGTCATTCAAGAGCAGGTTATTTGGTTTCCACGTAGTTGTGCGGTTTTTAGTGAGTTTCTTATTCCTGAGTTCTAATTTGATTGCACTGTGGTCTGAGAGACTGTTTGTTATGACTTCTGTTCTTTTGCATTTGCTGAGGAGTGATTTACTTCCAATTATGTGGTTAATTTTAGAATAAATGTTATGTGGTGCTGAGAAAAATGTATATTCTGTTGATTTGGGGTGGAGAGTTCTTAGATGTCTATTAAGTCTGTATGGTCCATAGCTGAGTTCAAGTCCTGAATATCCTTGTTAATTTTCTGTCTTGTTGATCTGTCTAATATTGACAGTGAGGTGTTAAAGTCTTCCACTATTATTGTGTGAAAGTCTAAGTTTCTTTGTAGGTCTCTCTAAGAACTAGCTTTATGAATCTGGGTGCTCCTGTATTGGGTGCATATGTATTTAGGATAGTTAGCTTTTCTTGTTGCTTTGATCCCTTTATCATTATGTAATGTCCTTTTTTGTCTTTTTTGATCTTTGTTGTTTTAAAGTCTGTTTTATCAGAGACTAGGATTGCAATCCCTGCTTTCTTTTCCGCTCTGTTTGCTTGGTAAATATTCCTCCATCCATTTATTTTGAGCCTATGTGTGTCTTTGCATGTGAGATGGGTCTCCTGAATACAGCACACCGATGGCTCTTGATGCTTTATCCAATTTGCCAGTCTGTGTCTTTTGATTGGGGCATTTAGCCCATTTACCTTTAAGGTTAATATTGTTATGTGTGAATTTGATCTTGTCATTATGATGCTAGCTAGTTATTCTGACTGTTAGTTGATGCTTTCTTCATAATGTTGATGATCTTTACAATCTGGTATGTGTTTGCAGTGGCTGGTACCAGTTTTTCCTTTCCATATTTAGTGCTTCCTTTAGGAGCTATTGTAAGGCAGGCCTGGTGGTGACAAAATTTGTCAGTATTTGCCTGTTTGTAAAGGATTTCATTTCTCCTTTGCTTATGAAGCTTAGTTTGGCTGGATGTGAAATTCTGGGTTGAAAATTCTTTAAGAATGTTGAATATTGGCCTCTACTCTCTTCTGGCATGTAGGGTTTCTGCAGAGAGACCTGCTGTTAGTCTCATGGGCTTCCCTCTGTTGGTAACCTGATTTTCTCTCTGGCTTTTTTCCTTTATTTCAATCTTGGTGAATTTGACAATTATGTGTCTTGGGTTGCTCTTCTTGAGGAGTATCTTTGTGGTATTCTCTGTATGTCCTGAATTTGAATGTTGGCCTGTCTTGCTAGGATCCTGAAGAGTGTTTTCCAACTTGGTTCCGTTCTCCCTGTCACTTTCAGATAAACCAATCAAACGTAGGTTTGGTCTTTTCACATAGTCCCATATTTCTTGAAGGCTTTGTTTGTTCCTTTTCAGTCTTTTTTTTTTCCTATTCTTGTTGTCATGCTTTATTTCATCAAGTTGATCTTCAATCTCTGATATCCTTTCTTCTGCTTGATTGATTTGGCTATTGTTACTTGTTTATGCTTCACAAAGTTATTGTGCTGTGTTTTTCAGCTCCATTAGGTCATTTATGTTCTTCTCTAAACTAGTTATTCTAGTTAGACATCCTCTTTTGCAGAAGTTCACAGAATTCTACAGATTTGTTTTATTTAGCTCTATGCAGAGCAATTCCTCGAACCTTTTTTCAAGTTTCTTAGCTTCCTTGTAGTGGTAGAATATGCTCCTTTAGCTCAGAGGAGTTTGTTGTTATTCACGTTTTGAAGCCTACTTCTGTCAATTCATCAAACTCATTCTCCATCCAGTTTTGTTCCCTTGCTGTGAGGAGTTGTGATCCATTGGTGGAAAAGAGGCATTCTGGCTTTGGAATTTTTAGCCTTTTTGCACTGTTTTTTCCTCATCTTTGTGGATTTATCCACCTTTGGTCTTTGATGTTGGTGACCTTCAGATGGGGTTTCTCTGTGGACATCTTTTTTGTTGATGTTGGTGCTATTCCTTTGTGTTTGTTAGTTTTCCTTCTAACAGTCAGGACCCTCTGCTGCAGGTCTGCTGGTGCTTTCTGGAGGTCCACTCCAGACCCTGTTTGCCTGGGTATCACCAGTGAAGGCTCCAGATCAGCAACTTCATCCCAGAGGGGCACCTGCCAGATATCAGCTGGAGCTCTCCTGTATGAAGTGTTTGTTGATCCCTGCTGGGAGATGTCTCCCAGTCAGGAGACACAGGGTTCGGGGATGCACTTGAGGAGGCAGTCTGTCCCTTAGCAGAGCTTGAGCTCTGTGTTGGGAGGTCCACTGCTCTCAGAGCTGGCAAGCAGGAACACTTAAGTCTTGTCTCATTCAGTTTCTCACATCAAAGTTTTACAGTTTTCATTGTAGATATCTTTCACTTCCCTGGTTAATTTTTAGATATTTAGCTTTATTTTTAATTAGCATAAATGGTATTACTTTCTAAATTTCTTTTTCAGATTGCTCACTATTGGCATATAGAAATGCTACTGATTTTTGGATGTGGATTTTGTATCCTGCAACTTTAGCAAATTTGTTGATCAGTTATGATATTTTTTTGGTGGAGTTTTTAGGTTTTTACATATATAAGATCATATCTGCAAACAATGATAATTTAACTTCTTTCTTTCTAATATTTATGCCCTGTAATTCCTTCTCTTGTCTTATTGCCCTAGACCTCCAAAACTGTGCTGAATAACAGTGAGGAAAGGGGACATCCTTGTTGTATTTCAGGTGGAGGCAAGGCCTTCAGTTTTCCCTACTTGGGTTTATACTAGCTGTAGGTCTGTCATATATTGCTTTTATTGTGCTGAGATATGTTCCTTTTATACCCAGTATTTGGAGGGTTTTTATTATGAAAGGATGTTGAATTTTATCAAATGCTTTTTTAGCATCAATTGAAATGATCATATGGTTTTTGTCCTTTATTCTGTTGTATACAATCAATGATATATCACATTGATTGATTGTGTATGTTGAACCATGCTTACATCTGGAGAAATCCCACTTTGTTGTGATAAATGATCTTTTTAATGTATTGTTGAATTAGGTTTACTAGTATTTTGTTGAGGATTTTTATATCAATTTTCATCAGAGATGTTGGCCTGCAGTGTTTGTGTGTGTGTGTGAGAGAGACTTTGTCTGGTTTTTGTACTACTGTAACACTGACATCATAGAATGAGTTTGGAAATACTCCTTCTTCTATTTTTCTGAATAGTTTCAGTAGGATTGATTTTACTTCTTCTTTCAATATTTAGTAGAATTCAGCAGTCAAGACATCCAGTCCCAGGATTTTCTTTGCTGGAAGACTTTTTATTACAGCTTCAATGTTATTACTTGTTATTGGTTTATTTAGGTTTTGGATTTCTTCATGGTTCAATCACATATAGACAGATAGGTTATATATATCTAAGAATTTATCAATTTTCCATTTATTCTAGGTTTCTAATGGTCCTTTGAATTTCTGCAGTATCAGTTGTAATGTGTCCTTTTTCATGTCTAATTTTATTTGAGTCTTCTCTGGTTTTTGTTGTTGTTGTTGTTTTGTTAGTCTGGTTAAGGTTTTTCCATTTGCTTACTTTATTTAAAAAACACACAACTATTCATTTTGTTTATCTTTGTTTTTTTTTTTCCCCCTTCTTCTTTCTTTCTGAGACAGGCTCTCACTTTATCTCCCAGACTGGAGTGCAATTTTGTTAATTTATTTATTTATTTATTTATTTTCTGAGACAGAGCTGCACTTTGTCTCCCAGGCTGGAGTGCAGTGGTGACATCTTGGCTCACTGCAGCTTTAACCTCTTGGGCTCAAGTGATCCTCTCACCTCAGCCTCTTGAGTAGCTGTGACAACAGGCTAATTTTTTTATTTGTTTTTTTATAGAGGCAGGCTTTCACCATGGTGCCTAGGCTGCTCTCAAACTCCTAGGCTCAAGTGATCTACTTGCTTTGGTCTCCAGATGTGATGGGACTATAGGCACAAGCCACTTCACCTGCTTCATTGATTTTTTATGTTGTTTTCTTTGTATCAGTTTCATTTATTTCTTCTCTGTTTTTTGTTGTTGTTGTTTGTTTGTTTTCTTTAGAGGTAGGGTCTCCTTCTGTCACCCAGACTGTAGTGCAGTGATGTGATTATGGCTAACTGCAGCCTTGACTGCCTGGGTTCGAGTGATCTTCCCACCTCAGCCTCCCAAAGTTCTGGGATTACAGATATGAGCCACCATTCCCAGCCCCAGGTAGCTGGGACCACAGGCATGTGCCACCACACCCAGCAAAAAATTTTTGCATAGATGATGTTTCGTTATGTTGCTTAGGCTGGTCTCAAACTCCTGAGTTCAAGCAATCCACCCACCTCAGCCTCCCAAAGTTATGGGATTACAGATACGACCCACCATGCCCAGCCCTTCTCTAATCCTTATTATCTCTTTTCTTCTACTAATTTTGGGTTGGTTTGCTCTTACTTTTCTCGTTAAGATGCATTCTTAGGGTATTTATTTAATATCTTTCTCCTTTAATGATGTATGCACTTATAGCTACAAATTTCCCTTTTAATACTGCTTTCACTGTGTTGAATAGGTTTTGGTATGATGTGTTTCCATTACCATTTATTTCAAGAAATTTTTCAATTTCTTTCTTAATTTCTTCATTGACCCACGTCATTCAGGAGTGTATTGTTTAATTTCCATATGTTTGTACAGCTTCCAAAATTCTTATTATTGATTTCTAGTTTTATTCTGTTGTGGTCAGAGAAGATACTTGATACTATTTCAAGTATTTTAATGCTCTAGGATTTGTTTTGTGGCCTAACATATGATTTATCCTTGAGAATGATCCACGTGCTGAGGAGAATATGTATTCTGCGGTTGTTGGATGAAATGTTTCGTAAATCTTTATTAGTTTGATTTGGTCTATAGTGCAGATTAAGTCCAATTTTCCTTTGTTGATTTTCTGTCTTGAATGATTTGTCCAATGTTGCAAGTGGGGTGTTGAAGTTTCTAGCTATTATTGTGGTCTCTGTCTCTCTCTCTTTAGTTCTAATAATATTTGCTTTATATATCTATGTGCTTTTCCCTGTCCTTTTCTCAAGAAGAAGGGGTATCTTCTTCTGAAGCCAGTATATCTCTCTGCTGGCTTCAGAAGAAGATACCCCTTCACACCTGAAGCCAGCACATTTCTGAGTCTCACCCAAGGCCTATGGCAAGTACTACCTGGCTAAGGCTGCTGATTGCTCAGGGCCTAAGGGATATTTCACCAGCAGATGATGAATCCTGCCAGGACTGGTTCTTTGCCTACAAGACAGGTTTTTTGTTTGTTTGTTTGTTTGTTTTTGTTTGTTTGTTTGTTTTGTGAACCAGACTGTGTCTAGAAATATAATTCAGGAGCTAGGGCCTGGAATGGGGTCCTTAGGACTCTGCGTGGTGCCCCATTCTACAGTAGATGAGCTGGTACCTAAGTTGCAAGACGAAGTCCTCTTTACTCTTCTCTCTTCCTCTCCTCAGGGTGGAGAAAAGTTCTCTCTCCTGGAGCTGTGAGCTGAGCTGCCTGGGTTTTATAGAGGGGTGGTGCAAGCACTCTCATGGCCACCATGGCTGGTCTCTTACTAAGTTGCATGCTCCTCAAGTCCACTGGCTCTGAACCCAGCACAACATCAGGACTTGCCTGTGAATTGTAGTCTTTGTGGCTTCGACGGCCTTGTGAGTTTATTTAGAACCCCAGATCCCTTTATTCTGAAATGACAGGACTTGCAGAATTCAGGTTCTGATTGCTAAAGTGAGCAATTCCTCTATGGCTGAAGCTGGTCTAAATATACCCTCCAGGACACAGGCTGAGTTCTGCCCAGTGTGTTGCTTTCTGCTGTGAGACAGCAGCACTGAGTTCCAGTGCAAAGTCCCACACTTGCTGTGCTCTCTCCACTGCAAGTGCAGATTCTCCCTCCATGCTGTGCAGTCACTGCTGGGAGATGGGAGAGGAATGGCGGCAGCAATCCAAGACTATCTTTCCTACCCTCTTCAGCGCATCTTTCAGTGATGTGAAGTTAAAACCAGGTACTGCAATCGCTCATCTGATTTTTTGTTTTTATAAAGGGGTGTGTGTGTGTGTGTGTGTGTGTGTGTGTGCATGTGTGTGCGTGTGTGTGTATAGCTATTAAATTTGGTGTTCTTACCAAAATAACCATCAGTGGAGGCTTCTATTGCTTGCTCTTCTTCCTCCACATCACATTTAGTTGTCACATCTCCTTATGCTCTTCTTGGCTGTAACAGTTTCTCAGACTTGCTTTTGATGACTGACAGTTTTGAAGAATACCGAGGTAGGTATTTTGTAGAATTGTTTCATCAATTATGATTTTTCTGACATTTTTGTCATGAGTAGACTGGCATTTTGGGTTTGGGGAGAAAGATCACAGAGGTAAAGTGCTATTTTTATCATGTTGTACCAGGGGTACTGTCACCATAATGTAAACAGTTGATGTTGACCTTGATCACCTGGCTAGGTAGTGTTCATCAATTGTTTTTGTACTATATGGTTACTCTTTTCTTTCTCTTTTACCGTATTATAATTTTTTGAACAAAGTCACTATGCAAAGCTCACACTTAAAGAGTGAGAGTTATGTTCCACTTCCCTGAGAACAGAGTATATACATACATGATTTGAAATCATTCTGTATGAGCGATGTGTCTCTCTTCCCTTCTTTATTTATTCAATCATTTATTTGGTTTAATATAGACTCTTGGATATTTATTTTATATTGGCTAATAATCTAATACTACTTTATTTTGTTGCTAAAATTGTGAAAGTTTGGGCCAATGGGAGGGCTTTCACCTGGCTTCTGTTTCCTTTTGCCATATCTCCATCACTGTGGGTTTTTGATTTATTTTGAGCACTTACTTTTCTAATACTACAATATGATGCAATTTATATCATATACTACCTTCACTAGTATCCAATGACCCATTGTTCCTTTTATTAGAGTATAATCTTAGAAATCAGATCTGAGTGCTGGGCAAGTTCTTTGCTTTTAGGGTGTTGTTTCTTCTAAGCCATCTCAACTGGTGGAACATGGATATATTTGTGTATATTAACCTATGTATATATACATATCTACAAATATTTCTAATTAATCATTTGTATCTATATTAAACTAATCATGAGTTCATACAGGTGTCTCCAACTCTATTCCATTACCACATGGATCATTCTAGCCTCTCCTACTGGCTTATTTGTAAACTCCCACTCTAACAGTGAGACATCTGGCTTCTACCATCTGCCATCCTTTTACTTAATTTTTCAATTCCAGCATACATGGATATCAATATATCAATATTAGAACTGTTAAACTACACTACTGTGGGGAAAATGTTTTATCAACTAGAGTACCATGCTTATGTACATTTTCTTTTGCTTTTAGTCTTATAGACACCACATACAAAGTTACTTAAGTCAGCATACTTTTCCCCTACTGTCTACATTTGTTTTATAATTTGTTAATTTTTTGGAAAAATCATTATATTAATTTAGATGTACATTTACGTGTGCTAAATATTTGGAGAATTTCAGTCAAATGTTGGGTGGGTTCTGTATTGTTGTAGATCATAAAAATTAGAGATGTTTTCCTATTTTAAGTTAGCTTGCTCATTTAAACTGTCATATCAGAAAGAGAAAAATAAGTCCTCAAGATATAGAAACCAGACAAAATGTTTTGTTGTCTCTTTATTCCACTTCAAACACAGTGACAAGCAATATCCAGATATTACCTGCACTTTCCTGCCCTCTGCTTGAAGGTGAGATTCTTTAATTTTCTAAATGGTCTGGAGTTCCAGAGGTGGGAGTGAATGACAAAGGGTTTGCTCAACAGCTACAGCAGAGCCTCTACCAGCAGGACTGAGTTAATGTCAGAAGGGGCAAAAAATGTCCCAATTCTTTTTATTACTTTTTTTCAGGCAAGTAATTGTGGGCTCATGGTGAGACTCACTCATAATCCTATGATGTCATTTAGAGCACTGAGGGCAAGCTTCTTCTTATACTTCGTAGAAATAGAAAAAAACAAGGCTGATGTCTAGAAAAACAATATGGGCACTGTGAGCTCAGGATTTACACACTGCTGGCTTACACATGGTGGCAGATATTTCAGGTTCCCCAAATGAGATTTTTCTCAAGGTCTACTATAAGATATTCATCTTTTTACACTGAATGAACTGCATGGAAACCAAACACAAATGTGTTTGTAGTCAAATAAATGGTTTTGTGGATGAATGCATCCACATATTGAAAAGTTCTTGGATATTAAATTCTACATCTAGCAAGTCCCATTGAACTACACAATAGAATGGTTTGAAAATCAGCCTCATTTAGGTGATTCTGAGAATACCCTTTTAGGATGTTGGCAATGCTGTTATCATTCTTAAAACCATCCTTAAGGACTATATTTTGAAGTAAGCTCTTAGGTTATTGTTCCATGATAAAGTCATTTTTAGGCAATTCCCTATGGAAGTGGCAATTTAATTTCAACCACTACAGAGATAATCCTGATAAAACCTCAGTACAGATCACCAGCAGCATAATTCTTTTTTGAGATAAAGGAAAGGTTACTCCATGGCTCTTTCATTAGGATTACTTACCATAGTGATCATTGACTACATATGTTTACAGACTGGTCCTTTAGTGCCCTGCTGGGACCATTTCCACATTTGTGTTACCTGCATGACTCCCCATGAATTTTAACCACTATTGTGTCCCTAGAATTCATACTCACTGACACTACTATGCCTCAGGAGCAACAGTAAAGAAATCCAATATAACTTTCTCATGAAACAACTCAGGCTGAATGGTATAATTTGTATCTATTAGTTTTTCCAAATATATACAATATATATTAAATTATATGTAATACATAATTTCTCTCTCACTCTCTTTATCTCTCTCTCTCTCCACTCTCTGCAGACAGCTTATGTCCATCTGTACCATACATGGCCAAATGTCAGATGTTTCTAGAAGCTCTTGATCATATTTTACCTTTATAAGTCTGGGACACCTGGCATACTGCTTATTTCCATCCTTATTTAGGAAAATATGCAAAACAGGTGGCTTTTTTTGCCTCAGATAAGTCACAGCATTGACACCAATGGCAACTCCAGCCAAAAAGCAAGGTGAGCACATGAATTGAGGTAGCACATAAACATAATCCCATTGAGAGCACATTATTTGTGTTATTGAGAAAAGGATTGTTTTAAAATTTATATTGTGAAAATTGATTTCTTTTGTTATTAATAGTGAAATATCTTTAGATTCTGGTTTTTTCTATTTGGGCAAGTGTCATTAATATAATGTTTTAGTTTAAACATACGATTTAAGGTCTAAAATTGCTGTTTTAAAGAAACAGTATAATATAGAGGTTAAGAAGGTGGGCTCTGGAACCACACTGTCTGGTTTTCAATCCAACTGCCCTACTTACCAACTGGGATTATGTGACCTTAGGCATGTTATTTATCTTTTTGGTACTTCAGTTTCCAGCAAAAGCTAGTTCTATATTATACATTTATAGTGGGCATAGCAAAAGAATTAATAGATGTCAGGCTTTTAGAAAAAATATCTTGATACAGAGTAAATATTTAATAAATGTCAGTTATTATTGTGCACCTGTCATACCATAGTCTATTTTAATTTGTGTGGTAATATAATTTGGTTTTAAATAGTTACTCATAAACTATGTGGTGCTTATAACCAAAAAGAAGTTGTAGAGTATATCAAATTTCTAATAGTCTGGTTTATTATTATTATTTTAGACGGAGTCTCGCTCTGTCACCAGGCTGGAGTGCTATGGCACAATCTTGGCTTACTGCAACCTCTACCTCCCAAGGTTCAAGTGATTTTCCTGCCTCAGCCTCCTGAGTAGCTGAGACTACAGGGCATGCCACCACGCTCAGCTAATTTTTGTATTTTTAGTAGAGACGGGGTTTCACCATGTTGGCCAGGATGGTCTCGATCTCTTGGCCTTGTGATTCACCTGCCTCAGCCTCCCAAAGTGCTGGGATTACAGGAGTGAGCCACTGCGCCCAGCCTGGCTTATTATGTTATAGCCCACAGCAAAACTTCGAAGAAATTGAAAAATAGGACTACTTTTCTTTGAAATTGCAGTTTAAATATCTATCCTCTATTGGAGTAATAATCCATAATCTGTATTACAATCCATATAAAGCTGAACCTCCTGCTCTCACTCTGATGCCAACCTGAGCATAATATGTAACTGGAGAACAAACATACAAACAAAAACATAACATCCCTAAAAATTCAGAAAGCAATTTAGTTTACTAATATCTCTGAAAAACCACCAAAAAGGAGTTTTGATCTTAATACACAACAAAATGTATTTAAATCCTTTTTCTACCTATCTTCTTCTTTTTTTTTTTTTTTGAAATGAAGTCTTGCTCTTGTCTCCCAGGCTGGAGTGCAATGATGTCATCTCTGCTCACTGCAACCTTCACCTCCCGGGTTCATGCGATTCTCCTGCCTCAGCCTCCCAAGTACCTGGGATTACAGGGATTTGCCACCATATCCAGCTAATTTTTGTATTTTTAGTAGAGATGGGTTTTACCATGTTGGCCAGGCTGGCCTCAAACTCCTAACCTCAGGTGATTTGCCCCCTTTGGCCTCCCAAAGTGCTGGGATTACAGGCATGAGCCACCGTGCCTGGCCCCACTTATCTTCTTTCTTCCTTTTTGTTTTTTCAGACGGAGTTTCACTCTTGTTTCCCAGGGTGATGGAGCGACCTCAGCTCACTGCAATCTCTGCCTTTTGGGTTCAAGTGATTCTCCTACCTCAGCCTCCTGAGTAGCTGGGATTACAGGGATGCCCCACCATGCCTGGCTAATTTTGTATTTTTAGTAGAGATGGGGTTTCACCATGTTGGCCAGGCTAGCCTTGAACTCCTGACATCAGATAATCCAGAACCCTCTCAGCCTCCCAAAGTGCTGGGATTACAGGCGTGAGCTCCTGTGCCTGGACCCACTGATCTTCTTTAAGTCCTGTACCACATGTTAGAGCAACTCACTCTATATTCATCCTCAGAATTTCTTAAAGTGTGTCCTAAAGACAGCCTGGATTAGTCCTTACCTTTCTTGCCCTCCTTTCCTTGAGGATCTATATTTTTCTTCTGCAAGCAACTCTTTGTCATTTCCAATATAAAGCAATCTAGCTCAAACCCCTTTCAGTTATTTCTTTATTTGGTACTCTGATCAGCACAACAAAATATAGACATTTAAGACTCAAAAAAAGTTATTCATCTGATCAGGCCAAGAAAGAGGATATGAAGGTTTATATGTTGGCTTATACTTGTAAACCCAGCACTTCAGGATGCCAAGGCAGGAGGATCACTTGAGTCTAGGAGTTTGAGATCAGCCTAGACAACATAGTGAGACACTATCTCTACAAAAAATAAAACATATAGCTGGGTATGGTGTCACATACCTGTAGTTGCTGCAACTTGGGAGGCTGAGGTGGGAGAAGTGCTTGAGCCCAGGAGATCGAGGCTGCAGTGAACTGTGATTATGCCATTGTACTCCAGCCTGGACAACAGAGCAAGACCCTGACTCAATAAATACATAAATAAATAAATTTTTTTTGTTCTTTTTTGTTTGTTTTAATAAATATTTTTAATAAATAAAATTTAATATTTTCTACAACAAATGGAGTTATAGAAAAAAATAGACTATATAATTAATAAAGACACATACATACATACTCAGTATGTATTTTTCAGACCATGCTTATGCTTACTAGTCAACTGACAAAACAAACATGGAAAAACAGCTATAATGATAAATTCCAGTTTCTTGAGACATGGGAAGTCTAATTTTAGAAAGAACTTGATGATCAACTGATTCTGGTCAAAAAGTACTAATTAGTTACATCTCGAAGTGGTTACACATCAATAGTAGCACAATTAAGCATGTGTTTTGGATAGTGTCCTTGCTTCTAAACATTTAAAAAAAATAATATTAAAATCTTGCTCTATCAGAATATTTTGTTAAACAGTCCTTTTTTTTTTTTTTTTTTTTTTTAAAAAGCCAGTCAAATTTAGCAGTGGGGGCTTGTATACCAACTTTAGTGACACTAACGTTAATAAGTTCTGATAACCCACTATCATTGGACCAGCCTAAACAGTCCTTTTAGAATCTGAATCCTTGTTTGGAATCACTACTCATTTTATTACTTAGTTTGTTTTTTTGAAAAAATGAGAGAATGAGGGAATTTATAGTCAAGTGATTTTCAACATTTAGTAATTTCTGTGAAATTAAAATGTGCTATTGGAACATAAGAGAGTGAGACCAGCAATACTGCATAGTACCTATTTTATTGTTAATGCATCCTTTCATAATGAGATAGTAGAATCAGATGTAGATAATTTGATGTGACACTTAGCTATCACCAAGTGATAAAATGTTGATTGGTTTATACTGTTGCCTAACCACACCCCCAAACAAGTTTTCAGGTTAGGAATAATTTTTGAAATAGGTTACAGATGGTATAATCATATGATAAATGTTTGGAATTAAAGTGAAGATAAATCAATAGCTGAAAATATTCTCTGTATAAATAATAAAAAGTATTCTAGGGATGAAACTGACACTTTTTTTTGGCTTATGAGCATTTATTTAGATATTTAGAAGAAAATTCTGAGCTACATTTTATTCTTTATCATGGAAAAGCATTTTTTTCTGAAATACATGGATGCGTTGAAGTAAAAATGTACACAATCAACAGCAACAGTTTTTGTACCTCAGATTATTTATCTGACTTTGTGAAGCAGATATATTTTTCTGGTATGCAAAGGCTTAACAGCTAGGTATCAAAGATGATTATTTGTCTTGACTTTTTGCCTGAGGAAATGGTTTGAATTAGACCTAATGATTAAACCTTTAGGAAAAAATAAATCATTCATATCCTCCCTGTGTGATTTATTGCTTTCATCACAACTGTATATTAACAATATTTCCTAGTCACTATAGGTAGTGCTGTATGTTTAAGTGTAAGAGAAGTTTGTCTAGAAAAAAAGTAATGTTGTTTTACTGGTTCATCAGGAAGATAAGCCCTTTTAAGAACCACTATATAATGTCAGTGATTTAGAGAAATTCCTCTTACCCTTTTACCTATAGACTAGTTGTCAGATAATGTTAATACTTATTCCAAAGAGTCATCCTTAATTCCTGTTAGTAACATTTAATAAGTTCTGAAGATATATGCAAAATGTAAAGGTTGTGTCATAAATTATGTCATTACAAGAGTTATTGTACACAGAATACATGTTAATGAAATCATGTTTAGCTTCTCTTCTATTGGATACTTTTTGTACTCATATGAAATTATTGTCTTATGATACTTAAAGCAAAGGAAAGCAAAAAGTTCAACACAAAGTAGAGAGAGGACAATAGTAAGCTCTCAACTGCCAAGATTAGTAATGTGCTTTGGGTCTGCAGAAAATCAAACAGCGAGGTACTGACTTAATAGGGGGCAGAATCCTGTTTGTCTTTCACTGTTTACCCACAGTTAAAACACATTTTACTGTTAATTAACATCTTCAGTCTTTATACAGTTTTCTTTGTACAAGTAAGAATAGTACTGTAGATTTTTTACTAGACTTTTCAGAGACCTACAGTTCTCTGAAATCGTCTGCTCTTGTTTTGAAATGTATAACGAAGTAGCTGATAGCAGAGTATTTTCTCCACTAAGATTCTGATCCTTACTTTAGGTCTATCTAGTGCTGTTGAAAAAGTAATTACTAGTCTTAAAAATTTGCCCTAAGAAAGCTCTGTCTTGATATAAAAAAGTAGGACCAGACATCAGGTAGACATAAGCTACCTAGGAAGTGACAGAAGAATGTACGTAATATGCTTTACTTATTTGCTTTGTTGAAGTATGTATTTTCTGAGTTTTGTGTCTATCACTTTGTTGTTGACTATCTTATTTTAGCAGAACTCATCTTCCAGTGGCTAAGAAAAGGTTTATGGACTTGCTTATATGAATATTACGAATATGTCTTTTTTTTTTTTTTGATGAGTCAGGGTCTTGCTCTGTTATTCAGTGCACTTGGTATGATTTTTTTTTTTCTTTCAGTCATTGTTCTGGCCATTTGGCAGGCAGTTTTCATCTGGAAATGTATATTTTCTCATTTTGAAATTTTTACTTAAATTGTATCTTTAATAATTGTATCTCATGCATTTTTTTTTCTGTTTCTGAAAATTCTGTTGGTCAAACAGAGATCTCTTGGTCATTTAACTTTGTTTTCTTCAGGGGTGAAATTTTTCATAATTTGCATAATTATGAAATCATTGGTTTACTAACTTGGGAAGTAATATATTTCTATGTCACTGGCTATTGGACAAGACAGAGAGTTTTAAAGACATTATCAAAGAGATCATGAATTATTAATGTCCTTCTCCAACTTACCAAGCTAAAAAAAAATGAATACTGATAGAATAAATTATTTGACATTAGGTAGAACAGTGTAAGATTAAATTCAAGGGAGTAAATTTCCTTGTGTTTTGTGCTTTTTCTTGTTTCAAAATTTTGAATCCAACAAGCTCAGCTATTTCTTTTTTAAATTTTAAAGTATTTTTAATTGACAAATTAAAATTGTATGTACCCGAAGAATAGCGGGTATGTGCGAAGATGGCGGATTAGGAGCAGCTCAGGATTGCAGCTCCCAGTGAAAGTGCAGAGGGTGAGTGGATGCCGCATTTCCAGACGGATTTTTATTACCCCCAGACCAGGAGATTCCCAGGCGGAGCAGCCCCACGGGTCGCTAGTGCGGCTGTTT
>CAUYQU010040977.1:0-25232 GCA_963574635.1 Cheracebus regulus | reverse complement strand
TGTGTGGATGAATGGATGGATTGGTGGGTGGATGTGTGAATGAATGGGTAAGTAGGTAGATGGATAAACAGATGGATGGAGATGTGGATGGATAGATAGGTAGGTAGATGGTCAAATGGATGGATGAATGAGTGGATATATGTATGTATGCACAGATGAGTGGTAGATGTATGTGTGTATAGATAGATGCATTTATGAGTGAATAGATGGATGGGTGGGTAAATGTGTGGATGGATGGATGGATTGATGAATGAACAGATGGATGGGTGGATGAATGGATGAGTGAGTGGGTAGGTAGGTAGATATGTGGATGTATGAATGGATGGATGGGTAGGTGGATGTATGTATGGATGAATGGGTGGGTGGATGTGTGGATGGATGGATGGATAAGTAAATGGATGGATGAGTAGATAGATGGATGTGTGGGTGGGTTCATGGATGGATGAGTGGATGGGTAGATGGATGAGGGGGTAGGTGGGTGGATGTGTGGATGAATGGATGGATGGGTGGGTGCTTGGCTGTATAGATGAATGGATGGGTGTGGGTGGGTGGGTTAGTGGATGTGTGGATGGATGAGTGGGTGGGTGGATGGATGGATGGGTGGGTAGATGTGAGTGGGGAGGTTGGGAACAGAGCCAGGAGGCTGAAGGCAGAAGTAGAGTAAAAAGGCTACTATAAAAACAGAAGGGATAGATCAGTGGTCTAATGTGGGGAAAACAATTGGGATAGAGGGAAGTGATGAGAATTTGGAAATACTTAGAAACCAAATTAACAGAATTTGGGGATTGGTTGAGTGTGAGGAGATTGAGGGAAGAGTCAGGAGTGACTCCACAGTCAAAGAGGGCAGAAAGATTTAAAACAGAGCCCCGAGGACAGTGACTGGAGGCCATGGTGGAAGAAAAGAACTGATCAAAGCTTTAAAGGATTGAACTTTTGACACGGGAGCACTGTCGGGGTCAGGGAGCTCTGGACAGAGGGTGTGGATGGAGCAGTGTGGAGGCTCCTGGCCATATTTTTTATGAAACATCTTGTAGTATTAGTGGCATGGAGTGAACAGGTCAGAGTTACCCCTCTTCCTTAAATACTGAAGAGTCGTTGCTGCTTCAGATTCCAAACTCAGGCTCTTTCCTGAGTCTGCACAAGGTAACTGGCTTCCAGCATGGAGGTGCTAGCTTAGGTGACGGTTTCTGCTCAAGGGGGATGGAGCTGTGATGCCACCTCCGTCCTGCCTTGCTTTCTGGTCATTTGGAAGTCTTCATTTTGTCTTTTCTGGGATTTGAGAGGGGATATCATAATCACTAAATACCAAAGCCTTGTTATTTAGTGTAGTCTCAATATTTTGAAAGTTCTCATTTTAAAGATAACAGTTTTCCTTGCTCCCATTAATATTCTCTACAAAATCTGGGATTTGATTAAGGAAAAGATCACTTGTGTATTAATGTAACACAAGGATATACATTATTAATGAAAATGAACACAAAGCCGAGGTTATTCAGGCACTCCTTGGCCTCTGGGGCTGATTTAGAGCAACACTGAAATTCTCCTGCTTGGCTCCACAGATGTGCAGGGTCGGTGGTGGCTTCAGTTTCTAGGCTTTGGGGCAATCGCTGCAGTGCCACAGAGTGCCAACATCCATGAATCAGAAACCTGGGAGGGTCTTTGCAGGTCTCCAGGGGGTTCTGACACACATACAGGCCAGAGATCTGGTTTCTTTTACACCATTTATCCCTCGACTCTGCTGATTTCGGGGCTGAGGCTGCACCTGCTGGGCTCCTGGCCTCCTCTGGCTCTTCACAATCTCCTTCCCTTTAAGGGCTGATGCTCCCCAGGGTCCCTGCTGTCCGGCCCTTAGCAGTCTCACTGCTGTCCCTGCTGCAGTCATTGCCCCTCTGAGGATAGCTCTCAGGGGCACCTGGTAGCCCACCACCTTCCTGCTCTGATAGGGGAGGGACTTGGGACCAGGCAGCTCTTTGGAGAGTAACTGGGTCAACAGGCCAGAAGGCAAGGTGGCAGGAACATTTGGCCACATGAGCAGGAGGCCTTGCTCTCTGGGCCAGGAGGAGACTGAGCAGCCAGGAGCGTGGCCCTGAGGTCACCTGCATGGGTTCCCTACCTTGGCTGGGCACTGACCCAGTCCGTGACTTAGGCCCACCTCACTCCCTCTTCTTTCAAATGGTAATAACTGTGGAACCTTCTAGAGGGCTGTGAGGATGACATCAGCTAGATATGCGAGCAGTTAGCAGAGTCCCTGCCCAGGGCCGGTGCCAGCAGGGCTATGGTTGTGGTAGTCCATGTGGACGGCCGGCTTGGCCACCTGTAACAGTGTGTCTGGGAGACCCGCATGTCTTAATCAATTGAACCAATGATTTTAGTAAAGCTGATTATCCAAGAGGTGGTTTTCGGAGAAGGACCACACTTGCTGGTAGACCTGGGTGGGAGCAGAGGCCTGTGGAAGGTCCCGTTTATACCAGCTCTTGGACTCGCAGCCAGCCCTGCTAATCCAGGCCTTGTTGTGTGGGGCTCTGTGAGCTGCTGCCTGGCTAAGTCCTAGCCTCCTCTGTGGTCCTCTGCTCTGGGCTGAGCTGCAGACTCAGGAGGTCTGGTATGGCTGGCTGGAGTCAGAGGAATGGGGTCCATCCTCCTCTCCCCCATAAACATCCCCCCACCTGCTGAATGTGGCTTATGTAACATGACTCTGGTGAAGTCCCTCTCTGTGGGAAAGGAGCCAGAAGCCTCCAATTAACCCAATTAGAAGTCATTACAGGCGATCCTGGCCTCCGCCTAACTCTTGGATTAGCATAATGAGCCTGTATGAGTCGCCAGTTATAAACACTCTCCATGGATTCATATTCTCTAAATTGCACTTCCCGTTGACAGCAAGTTTTCTCCAGAGCAGTTCCCTCAACACGGAAATTCGTTTTCCTGCTTCTTCCAATATTCAGTCTCCTTCCCACCTGGGGAATCCACGTTGCTGGATGCCTGGTTCTTGCCCTGTGCTTAGAGATTCTACAGTTCTGTGTTTCTGAAGTGTTGGCATTTAGCAGCAGGTCACTGGGAGGGATGCATAGGGCTTAGGCCTCCCTAAGTCTTAGCTAGGGCTCATGTTATGAAAATGACACTTTCTTGGGCAGATTTCTGTGTGCGGTACAGTGGTTGGTTTGTGTGAGGACTGGGCTTTTGAAGCCTCTTGTTTCTTCTCCTGCTGTCTTCATGGGCATGGAGTCTAGCTCTCCCCACACGCTGTCCAGGCTCATCAGCTCAGTGCCGTGGGTACCGTGAAAGAAAGCGCCATGTGATATGTGCACGGTGGGTGCGTCATGTTGTTTCTCCCTGTCCCTCCAGCCTCTGCAGGGAGGGGCGAGCTAGGCATTCACAGCCCTTCTTGAGGCATAGTGGACCTACTGGTGGAGCCTTTTGTGGGGAGGAGTCAGAGGGAGGTGGATGGTCTTTCTGTTCCTGTTTTCTTTGGAACCCCACAGCAGGGATGGGACACGTCAAAGGCTGGCAAGACCCCTTTGAGAGACGTGTGTGCCTCTCGGGTACAGAGGGCAGGGAGGTGACAGGGATTCAGGCAGTCCAAGGGCTGAGGAGGAAGGGAATGGCTTTTCACAGCCTCATCCTGCTGGCGCCTGCACCTGCCTGTTGCCCTTGGATAATGGATATAATGGAAGCATCTCAAGCCATGAAAGCAGGAGGCAGTTTCTGCAGCCGTGATGCTCTCAGACCAGAAGGGTGGAGATATTCACAGCCTGTGCAACGTAAGTGAGAGAAACCTCCACTGCTCCAGCTCCGTTTGCACATTCATGGATGTCTTGGCTCCTCTCGTCCAAAGCAGAACTCCATTTTCCTCTCCAAACCTGCTCCCCGGTAGCTCTCTCTGCTTGTGCTGAAGGCGACTACATCCTTTCAGATGCTCAGACCAAACCTCTCAGCAGACCCCACTTTACTCCAAACGTCTTGTTGGTTCTACCTTCAGAATATCCGCCTCCCCATCCCTGCCACCCTGCTCTCAACCCTAACCACGCCCTCTCTTTCCTAAGTGACCAACCTGCTAGTTGCTCTCTCCGTCTTCTTCCTTGCCTCTTCCTCCTATAGCCTCTTAGGAACATTGAAGCTAGGGAGATCCATTTAAAATGTCACTCAGGGCTCTCCTGTTCTCAGAACTTGCTGAAGCCCCCACCCCATTTCATTGAGAGCAAAGCCCAGAGCCCTTGCCATGGCCAACAGGACTCCACATGTTTTCACTCTCCCTGTCTACCTCTTTGCCCTCATCTACACTTTCCTCAGGCTCTCTCATCTCCAGCCTCTGGTCTGTGCAGCTGCCCACACCCTCCAGGAATGCCCCTGTTCCAGGGCCTCTGCACTGGCTGCTCCCTTGCTGGGAGCATCCTTCTGCAGAAATCCACATATGTGCTTCCTCAGCTCCTCCAAGTCTCTGCTCAAATATTGCCTTCTCAAGGAGGCACCTCAACCACTCTCCATAGAAGTAGGCTGGGCGTGGTGGCTCACGCCTGTAATCCAGCACTTTGGGAGGCTGAGGTGGGTGGATCAATTAAGGTCAGAGGTTTGAGACCAGCCTGGCCAACATGATGAAACCCAATCTCTATTGAAAATACAAAAATTAGTCAGGCATGGTAGCACACACCTGTAACCCCAGCTACTTGGGAGGCTGAGGCAGGAGAATTGCTTGAACTCAGGAGGCAGAGGTTGTAGTGAGCTGAGATTGTGCCACTGCACTCCAGCCTGGGTGACAGAGAGAAACTCAGTCTCAAACACACACACACACACACACACACACAAAAACCCTAAAAAAGAAGTGATGCCAGTATTCTTCACTCTCCCTTAGTGCTTACCTTGCTAAATTTTCTCTGCAGCCTTTATCACATTCTAACAGAGTATGTAATTTATTTACTGATCATGTTTATTACATGCCTGTCCCTAACACTAGACTCTAATCGCTACAAGGGCAGGCCTTCCATCTCCCTTGCTTTCAGATGTGTCCATCCTAAGCAACTGCACAGTGCCTGGCATGTGATGGTGTGTAGTAGGCACCTGCCAACTAACGGAAGGAATATGAAAAATTGCTCCATATGTGGGTCTTGCTTTTCAGCTCCCATGTTCTCAAGATCTTATCTTGAATGAAGTTCAGAAAAACCTGCTTGATATTTTGAGCCAAGTCACGTGGCTCAGAGTGTGGTAGTGGCCTCCTATCAGGCTTCAGGGAGTGGGGGCGGCTATGGACACTGGTGGAGTTGAGCATGGGGTGGGTACGGGTATCATGGGGCAGCCACAACATGGGCCTGCAAATGAGGTGGCTTAAACAATAGAAATTTATCTTCTCAGCCTGGAGCTGAAAGTTTGAGACCAAAGTGTCAACTGGGTTGGTTCCTCCTGGAGGCGCTGAGCAAGTGTCTGCTCCAGGCCTTGCCCCTGGCATCAGGTGACAGCTAGCTGTGCTGGGTGTCTCTTGGTTTGTAGACACATTGCTCCATCTCTGCCTGTATCTTTACATGGCCATCTTCTTGTGTCTGCCTTCACATGGGGCTCCTCTCTTTGTCTTACACATTATGGTGATTACATCATCACCAAAATCAGTGCATTTAGCTTTAATTCAATTCCTTTTGTGTCCAAATTTTGTCTGTTGTTACAGTCATGTCCTTCGTAGGTATTCTTTTCCTAGTCCAGAATCATCTCCTGGATTTGGAATAATACTTCACTTTTTTTTTGCCTTTCTTGATAATTTTGAGAAGGTCAGGCTGGTTATTTTACAGATGGCAGAACACTAAAGAAGTGATATTTTATTCTTCTCAGTGCACCCTATCAGGAGGCACAAAATATCTGTTTGTTCCAATATTGGTGACGTTAGCTTGGTAAGTTGATTAAGGTGGTGTCTGCCAGGTTTCTCCACTGTAAAGTGACTCTTAATTTTTAGATGACCTGGCCCTGCATGTGACACTGAGTAGGTCACCGTGATGTTGGCAGTTTGAATACCAGTGAGCCCCTCTCCTGTTAGCCTCTACTCTCTTTATTGGGAATCACTGAAAGCTCTAGGCACAAGCAGATATGATTAAGGTGGGTGAAAGGCAAGGCTATTTTTGAAGTTTCCACTGAATACAATGTCCACAAAGCACCGTCTTAGGATGAAATCCCTAGTGCAGGTCAGCCTGCTTTTAATCCCACTTGAGGCACAGACAACTCAAAGCAGGACTTGCCAGGCTGTGCCTGTGTGTGTATGTGTGTGCGTGCACACACACGCATACATGCTCATGTTTTCCTCCCACATCCCAGCTTGGTTATGATGGTTTCATGTAGTCTGAGAGGTCAAGGCTGTTGGGGGCAGCAGGGGGCAGGCCTGGACACGCAGTGGCTTGCCTCATTCAGCTTCACACCCTCCATCTTCAGGCCTTTTGCTTCCAGTGCCTTTTCCTGCACCCCTGTAGCCCAGCTCACTGCAGAGCGACCTCCTGGGCCTCACTCCGGTTAGGGTCTGGCTCTCCTGGCCTCTTAATTTGCCTGCATGACTCAAATACCTAGTGATGCTGTCTGCATGGAATTTGTGTTTGGAGGCCACCAGAATAAATTAATGCCCCCTTTTTAATTTTGAGTTTCTAAATTGTGGTAAAAGAGATATAACATAAAAATTTGCCATTTTAAACATTTCTAAGTGTTCGGTTCCATGGCACTGAGCACATTCCCATTCTTTCTCAACCATCACCAGCGTCCAGCTCCAGAGCTCTTCCCCTTCCCAAATGGAAACTCTCTCCCTTTCCCCGCTCCCCCAACCCCTGGATCTACCATTCTACTCTCTGTCTCTAGAAATTTGACTATTCTAGGAACCTAATACAAGGGGAATAACAGAATAATTGTTTCTTTGTGTCTAACTTCTTTCACTCAGCATAACATCTTCGAGGTCATTCACGTTGTAGCACATGTCAGAATTTCATTTCCTTTAAAGGCTGAATTATATTCCACTATATGTACATACCACATTTTGTTTATGAGGCATCTGTTGATGAATACCTGGGTTGCTTCCATCTTTTGGCTATTGCAAAAAGTGCTGCTGTGAACATGAGCATACAGATATCTACTCAAGCCTCTGCTTTCTCTTCTTTTGAATACATACCCAGAAGCAAAATCGTTGGATGCTATGGTCATTCCCTTTTTTAGTCTTTTGAGAAACCACTAAACTGTTTTCCATAGCAGCTGCAGCGTCTTACATTTCCACCAGCAGTGCACAGGGGTTCACATTTCTCCACATCCTCACCAACACTTGATATTTTTTCTTTTTCTTTTTCTGTAGTAGCCATCCCAATGGGTATGAAGTGATATCTCATTGTGTTTTTTTTATTGCATTTCCATAATGATTGATGTTGAGCATCTTTCAATGTGTACAACCCCTTTTTAAGAATATAAATTTGGCTGGGCACAGTGGCTCATGCCTGTAATCTCAGCACTTCGGGTGGTTGAGGTGGGTAGATCACTTGAGGTCAGAAGTTAGAGACCAGCCTGGCCAACATGGTGAAATCCTATCTACTAAAAGTACCAAAAATTAGTTGGGTGTAGTGGCAGGTGCCTACAATTCCAGCTACTCAGGAGGCTGAGGCAGGAGAACTGCTTGAACCTGGGAGGCAGAGGTTACAGTGAGCCAGGATCATGCCATTGCACTCCATCCTGGGCAACAAGAGCGAGATTCCATCTCCAAATAGATATACATGTATATTTTACCTTTCTTTTGGTGGGTGAGGATGGATATAGCTTTGTTAGTGTCAGTATTTTAAAAGCAGCTATGGAAATGCTCAGCTGTCTGTGGAGGTGACCTGCTGGAGGAGATTTGGAGGCTCTTCTGTTCATCTTTTCCCTACTCTTCGCTTCCCTTTATTAAATGTAGAGAAAAGCGAAGGCCCTGCTTGCCAAGCACTGCCCATTGGATTTCCTGTCCCCATGCCTCCTCCCTGTGCCCGTGAGCTCTCCCTCTGCATTAGTACCTGCCACAGTGCACAGAGGATGCAACCCTAGACCTTGGCAACCCTTTGCTGTCATTCACACAGTTGGTGAGGACGGTGGACACTGAACTGAATCTCCAAGCCCTATGTGAGGACAGGAGACCGATGCTAAAAGGAGCAAAGGGCTGAGTGTCTCTTGCTCACTAAAGGGAGTATAAAAACTAGAACAAAAATAAGAACCCAAAGACAATACAAAATGTGAAAGAAACTAAATAAAAATGAGTGAAAAATAGAATGTCAGCTGGATGAGAACAAAAATAAAATGACTGAAAAAATATTCCAAGTAAATACTGCTGATCATCGTCAGAAAGCCATTGAATCGGAGATCACTGAGGCAGCATGTGCATTTTAATCTTTTGAAGCTGTAGCCCAGGTGCTGGAGAAGTCTATTCTGGGAGGGAAGACATCACCACAAATGGGGCTGAGCTTCACAGATCTGTGTGCTGGAGTCACAGGTCTGCTGTGTGGCGCTGGGGCTCAGTCTTTTTGTGTAGATGACATCATTTTCTTTCTTTCTTTCTTTCTTTTTTTTTTTTTTTTTTTTTTAAGATTCTGCCTTCTCACAAACACACCCCCTGCCAACAAAATTATTACTCTAAGGGCGAGAAGGCTGGGCTGAAGCCCCCAGTTCTCACTGGGATTTACATGTCGTCTGCTTGGGAGAGGCTGTAGAGTTATGGCAGTGAAGGGCACAGACTTTGCATCCAGGGAAGCATGGGATGAAAATCTAGGTTTCCCATTCCCTATGAATGCAATGTTGTCTGACACATTTAGCCTGGCTAAACATTAGTACTCTAATTTACACACTGAAGAGAATGCCTTATGGAGAGTTGTTAGGATTATATGTGATAAATGATGTAAATCGTCTCACTCAGGCCCTGGAACATGCTACATCCTTGATAAGTTGTAGGTGTTGTTATCATAATCATAATCTCAGACAGCTGATTAGGAGATTGAAAAGAAGTAACATAGGAGAATACAAAAACAGTGGGCAATCAAAAATACAAGAGAGAATGGCCTTGGGATACTGCAAAATTAATTTTGGTATGTTTATTTTGAATCTGGGTACTTCATTTACATCATTAATTCCTCATTAATTAGAATAGTTTTGTTGTGCTGGCTGCAGTTATTGTTAATTTTGTTGACTTTTTAAGGCATAAAATTATGTTACTATCTGCAAATAGTGACATAATTTTCATTTTCTAGAATGGACACTTCTTATTTTAGTTTCAAATGGTATTGCCTTGGATGGAGGAGTGGCTTCCAGGAGCATGATAGTCACCTGGGGAGTTTGCTAAGAAGAGATCCTATTTCAATAATGGTTCCATTTGATGCTGTAAAAACTACTCTAGGAATAGAAAAAGATGGAAATCTTTTTAATTCCTGTCTTGTTTTATGGATTCTTTTATGCTTTCTATTACTCTGTTTTTATAACCTTTTGATTATTTCCTCTTCATTGTTTTAGCATGTCTATTTCTGCAGTTATTTTTACCTCTAAGTTTTTCTAAACCTCCTCCTGTAAACTACATTTTTTTTCTGGTTGAAAGAATGAAGGGTTTCTTCTTGACTTCATCTATATCAGATGCCTCTCTCACTGACTTATCCATCATATTTCTTAGCTTTTGATGATGTAATCTATGGTTTTGAACTGAGATTATTGTTGTTGTAATCCTACTAAAACATGCAAGTGGCTGAGTCTCATAGAAGCTTTAGGTCAAAAGAAGATATCCCACCAAAGAAGAACCAATTTAAAAATAACCCCATTCTTTACATATCCATCTCAAATACCACATTGGGGCTCTGGAGATTACAATAAATCTTCTTAAAAACCTCATTTTCTCTCTTGTCCACTTTCTTCTGTCCATCAACTTCTCCAGTACTTTCTTTAAATTCTTTAAAAACTTATATTTTCATTCCCAGCCTTTATATCTCTTGTCCTTCTCTGTTTTCCTTTGATTTGGTATTACATATATCATCCCCCACCTCCACCAAAAACCCAGCCTAACAATGCAAGAAGATTCTTGGAAGGGAGAGGGAGGAAGATTAAAACAAATGAGCATGACCAGAATTTGTGTCGTTGGTTTACTCCTTTGTGGAATACATTCTTGTTTTTGTTTTTTTAAAACGGTACACCCTAAGTAAAGTTTCTTTGTATCTGAATGCTTAGAAGTATATCTTTAATCCTTTACATTCAGTTACAGTTTCACTAGACATATAAATATAGTTTGATAAAAATATTTTGTGGTTGAAGACTTGGATTCCATTATCTTCTAGTATCTAGCAACTGAGATAAGAAACTGGCCCCAGCAGGAAATTGTAGAAATTCTGTTAATTTTTTTTCCTGGAAGTTTTTAGGACCTTTTCTTTATCTTTGATATTCTGAGATTTCTCTCTCATTCTGCTGGTATTTTTGGCAGAATATTCTGTGGTTCTGAGATGTTTTCTTGTATTATATCTTGGATTATTTTCTCCGCATTTTGTCTAGTCTTTCTGGGTCAAATATTTGGCAGATGCAGCTTGGAGGAATCCTTCCTGCTCTACCCTTACTCTTGGAACACCCAGGTGGCACCTGGGGAAAAGATGATCAGAGTAGTTGGCTTACTCCTGTTTCTTCATGTGTTGGGGGATGTATTCTCTTCCTTGGTCTACTTTTCTGTTCCTTCTCCCTTCTCATCACCAGAGTTGCAAAAATCTTAAAAATCTAGACATCTAGGTTTTCAGTTAGGGGCAATTCTAGGCATTGCCCCTCAAGCCAGGGGATGCCTAGCAATATCTAGAGACAGTTTTGATTGTCACATTGTGTGTATGTGTTGGGGGGGGGGCGGCGTGCTATTGACATATAGCCAGAGATGCTGCTAAGATACACAAAACAGCCACCCCAACCAAGATGTATCTGGTCCTGAATGTTGATGATGCTGAAGTGGAGCAACCTGCTCTAGAGGAAGATTATGGTAAAATCCTGGAGGATGCAGACTAAGAAGCCTGCTGCCTGGCTTTAGTCTCTAAACCACAGAAACAAAAGAAAATGTGTGCCTCCCACTTAGCCAGCCTGATTTACTGGGGCCAGAGACCTGAGGAGGAACCTCTTCCAGGAGTAGCTCTTGCATCTCCCTTTCCAGAAAACTGCCTGGGCTGAGCAATTGGGTGACAATATAGGCATCCTGAATTCCAGAAGTCTGTCTTTAACTGGGGACAATTGATAAGTGCAATAAATGTTTATGTCTCACCTCTGTGCTCAACTTGTGTATACAGCAATCATTGGAAAGGATGTGGTCTTTGCCTGCAGAGTGTGGAGTTGAGTGGGGAAGAGAGGCAATCATACAGATAAGAATCACTGTATTGTGTGTGGCCATGGGAGATTACAGGGGCTCATGAGGGCCTGTGGTGAGGAGACTGAAAGTTGTCCAGGGGTACAGAGAGGAGGATGGCTGTCTGAAGGAGCAGTGTTTAAGGGGAATCTGGGGAACAACTGAGCAGAAGGAAAGTGTCCAGGCAGAGGGAAGAGCATTTGCAGAGGCTGAAAGACAAGGGAGGCATCAGCCTGAAGAGGAATGGAGGAACTGCAGTGTGGCTGGAAGTCAATGTGAGGAGGAATGGAGGAACTGCAGTGTGGCTGGAAGTGAGTGTGAAGAGGAATGGAGGAACTGCAGCATAGCTGGAGCATAAGTGTGAAGAGGAATGGAGGAAATGCAGCGTGGCTGGAGCATCAGTGTGAAGAGAAATGGAGGAACTGCAGCGTGGCTGGGGCATCAGTGTGAAGAGGAATGGAGGAACTGCAGCATGGCTGGAGCATAAGTGTAAAGAGGAATGGAGGAACTGCAGCATGGCTGGAAGTCAGTGTGAAGAGGAATGGAGGAACTGCAGTGTGGCTGGACGTCAGTGTGAAGAGGAATGGAGGAACTGCAGCGTGGCTGGGGCATCAGTGTGAAGAGGAATGGAGTGCAGCATGGCTGGAGCATCAATGTGAAGAGGAATGGAGGAACTGCAGTGTGGTTGGAAGTCAGTGTGAAGAGGAATGGAGGAACTGCAGTGTGGCTGGGGCATCAGTGTGAAGAGGAATGGAGGAACTGCAGCGTGGCTGGGGCATAAGTGTGAAGAGGAATGGAGGAACTGCAGTGTGGCTGGGGCATCAGTGTGAAGAGGAATGGGGGAAGTGCAGCATGGCTGGAGCATCAGTGTGAAGAGGAATGGAGGAACTGCAGTGTGGCTGGAAGTCAGTGTGAAGAGGAATGGAGGAACTGCAGCATGGCTGGGGCATCAGTGTGAAGAGGAATGGAGGAACTGCAGTGTGACTGGGGCATCAGCGTGAAGAGGAATGGAGGAACTCCAGTGTGGCTGGAGCGTCAGTGTGAAGAGGAATAGAGGAACTGCAGCATGGCTGGGTCATCAGCGTGAAGAAGAATGGAGGAACTGCAGCGTGGCTGGAGCATCAGCGTGAAGAGGAATGGAAGAACTGCAGGGTGGCTGGGGCATCAGCATGAAGAGGAATGGAGGAACTGCAGCGTGGCTGGGGCATCAGCATGAAGAGGAATGGAGGAACTGCAGCATGGCTGGAGCATCAGTGTGAATAGTAATGGAGTAACTGCAGCGTGGCTGGGCATCAGTGTGAAGAGGAATGGAGGAACTGCAGCGTGGCTGGAGCATCCGTATGAAGAGGAATGGAGGAACTGCAGTGTGGCTGGGGCATTGACATTAGAAGAAGGGGTGTGTCGAGGGTGGAGACTGGAAGGATGGTGTCCTAGATGGTGGAGGGCTGGTGAGGTCAGTAGGTGTGACTGATAATTCATTGTCAACTGGGCTTGGTCACAGCATCAAATGTCTGGTCATTCATCAGCCTAGGCATGGCTAAGATGCTATTTTTTAGATGAGATGATCATTTAAATCAGTTCACTTAGCGTAAAGGGGATTGCCCTCCATAATGTGGGCCTCATCCCATCAGGTAAAGGACCAAGAGAAAAAACAGGCCTCCCCAGAGGAAGTCAGGCTTCAACTGCAGGCGACCTTTGGATCTGAGCTGCAGCTCTTCCCTGGCCTCTGGCCTGCCTGCCTTGAAGGTCTTGAACTTGCCAACCTCTACAATCACATGGACCAGTCCTTACAATCTCCATCACTCACACACACACACACACATACACACACACACACGAGAGCCCTAATGCATGTAGTTGGTGGCCCCAGTGAGAAGGAGGGTTGGCTCCTGAGTGGCAGGAGTTGGGGAGTAGAGGGTGATGACCTCACCCTGGAATTTAGAGTGAGATGAGCAGTCATCCCTCACCTGCTGCAGGGGCTCTGAGGGAGTGAGCAGCAGCAGGAGGTGGATGCCTGGCAGAGAGCCAGCCCAGACAGCCCAGCAGGAGAAAGGAAGGGGAATGATAGTGGGAGGAAGACACACCTGCTGGAGGTACTCAGGAAGCCAGCAGTGAGGACAGCAGACACTGCCACTGGCATCCTGGGATCACATGTTTGTCTTCACTGCTCAGGGTTTTGTGTGATGTGGGCAGGAAGCCTGACTTTCAGGGAGCAGGTGGGATGTGGTATCTTGATGTCCAGGGGACTGAAGTGTGGGAGATGAAGTACTGGGGGTCTCACATGGTCTCTTTGGCTCAGAGTGGAACTGACAACCCCATTTGCCTGGTGGAGAAACTGAGGCCCAAAGGAATGATGTGGCGTGTGTGGGGCCACAGGCAGCAGCTCCCATGGACACCAGGAGCCCTGATGCCCCAGCTCACACTCTTGGTCACATGACACTCGGCCTCCCCATGTGGGATTCTGCCACAGCCGGAGGGGAGAGAAGGAGAAGCAGCTCAATTTACAGAGAGGACATGGCTGGGACCAGGTGGGCAGCCCCACAGCCTGAGCTTGTCTCTGCTGCTTGGAGATGATGGGGAGTCTCTGATCATTGCTCATGTCTGATCACATTCCAGTTTCTATCTCTGAAACCAAACCTTGTGTTGCCTCCCGAGAAATTCTAACTGTGGAAGGATTGACACCAACCTCCGAATTGATGGTGGGAACAGGGCTGTGACGAGGCTTTCCAGGTGGGTGTGATCACCTGGAATGCCTGGTGCTACCACAGCCTCTTACGCCTGGGGCAGTGCTCTGCTGGCTGGGGCTGGAGTGACTCATGGCTGTTCTGATGGCTGGAAGAGGCCTCCCTCCCACTCCCTCTTTTCCCCTCAGCATCCTGAGAATGCACCTTGAGGTACACCTGCCAGGCCAGGTGCTATTCACTGCCCCAGGCCTTGTGCACAGGAAGAGCAGCGCAGTGGAGACTCCCCAGTCCTCCTGGCTTGTGATGTGTTGTGGGGTTGCCAGCCCAGAATGCATCGCAAGGGCCGTGTTGTCTCTGGGTTGTGGCAAGATGGTTTTTTGCACCATATTCTGCCCAGTTGAATAATTTCTCTAGAATAGCGAAGTATGCCCTTTACTTATTCCTCTAATGCTTAGTATGGTATCTTGGGTTTAACTGATGCTTAAGAAACTTTGAGCGATGGTGATTCATGAGGCTGGCTCACACACAGGTGGCAGGGACAGATGTGAGGGGTGTCTTTTGCCCTCCACCCAGGTGGTCATTCCTTGATAATTATTGGGTGTCCTGATAATTATTGGCTCCTCCTGTCCATCAGGAAGAGCCCCTTGTCCTTGGAACATCCGGTCCCTCCCTTGCTCATAAGACATGAGTGGCTCCCATGGCCCCGGCATGGCTTACTGAATTCCTGCCACAGGGCGAGTTCAGGTGTGCCCCCTCGGCATGCTGGATGCCAGCCTCAGTGCTCTTAGCCTCCTCCTTCCTCCCAGCTCAGGGTGTTCCAGGCTCCTCCTACTTGTGTCCTTGGCCCCTCCCCACACCGATTGGAAGGCCCTCCCCTCTCTCTTCCACAGCAACATTCACTCTTCTCTCATCTCCCAACTTTAACCCTCTCCCAACTTTCACTCTGCTCCCGGCGAAGCATGCACATCCATGTCACTGTATATTTCTCTCCTAGTACTGAAATGATCATGCTTTCTTAACCTCCCGGCTAATTGACTCCATGAGCCCGGGGATGTCCTCCTCATCTTGTCTGTTTCATATTCTTGCACATAGCAGATGTTCCTGGCCAGTTGGGTTTGATGGGCTAGTTTGAGAGTGGATGTGGCTTCTCAGGACTCCACCCTGGCTACAGCTAGTGCAAATGATGAATGTGGTCATAGGCCAAGGACGCTGGAAGGTGTTCTTGCTCCGTGGCTCAGTTTGCGGCTTGCGTTTAGTGTCTGGCCCTTTAAGAAGGGTAGTTAGGAATCTTTGATGGATCCTGGCCTGACAAAAACCTGGATATTTATGGAATATTTGCATCATTCTAGACAATTTGTTATACACATATATCTATTCTATCATCTGTTAAATGAGAAAATGACATTAGCATGTGAGCGGGAGAGGCCTCAGAAGAGATGGATTTAATAGTGAATGAACTCAACCGTGCAGAAACATCTCAGTTCAGGGTGGCTCAGAGGGAAAATCTGTCTTTGTGTCTCAAGCCTTCAACTGTCTGTACAGAATTTTTCCATTGCTGAAATCTTTTATTCTTGTAAGGTAACTCTTCTACAAATAAAGAACTGCTTTTCAAAATCTTCAATTATTTCTCTTTCACGAGTGCGCACACACACACACACACAGAGTAACTGATAGTAAATGCTCAAAAATGGCCCCTTTGTTATTTTTATTATTACTCGGAAGTGAGAGATGGAGATAACAGGATAGACCCTGCTGTGTGGCTGCCCTGGATGCCGTGGCCAAGCGTTTGCTCAGAATTGGCTGGAGGTGGACAGTGGAGTGTGGGAAGCTCTTTGTTTGTGAAGGTGTGACTATCCTCACAAACCCTACTCAGCCTTTTTATTCTGTGCTAATCTGTGAGTTGGATTTGAAAGATATGGGATGGCTCTCCGTAGCTCAGAAGAACTAATTTAATTTCTCTGTGTGTCTGCTTAACAGGCACGGGTAATATCCCGGTCATTTGCCTAGAAAGGACAGAAGCCAGCAAGCTCCTTTTGTACATTCTGCCTGCATCCCTGACGCTAACTAACCCATATGCAAACAGAAAGAACCCTTCCCATTGTTGCCTCAGAAACAACAAAGGTCTCCGCCAGCAGCCAGCCAGCAATAGACCCAGAAGTCACTTGGATTCTGTTTTCTGGCACAAAACCCAACGCCACACACTCGGGCTTTGTTCTCTGTGCTTCATTTCCAGAATGTTTTATGTCTCAGCAACAATCGGGCATTCAGCAGCCTATGAGCCATATTGCCAATCCATTACTCTATCTTTGATCTTTAAAATGTGCAGTAGTGTTCCAAAGATCAATATCTGACATTAGTTGCCTTGTGCAATGGCCAAAAAAATGATAGGGGTCTGACCTTGAAGAATTTGGGACTGGTTTTTCCTGCCGACATGTCTTAGGACAAACTCTGAGAGAAGCAATCTTTCATCTCTAACCATGTACCCTCCTTCAAATGGTGCTGCCCAGATTTCATCAGTTCAGTGAATGAATCTTTCCTGAGAAGCCCTGTGCCAGGCACTGCACTGGGTTTGGGAACTTAAGACTCCGCAGGGAGCAGCAGGGTGAGGTGTAGTTTAAAGCAAGTGCCGTCCACATGCGACACCACAGCGGCCCACTCCCTCCCATTTTGTCCGCTTCTCTTTCTGGGACACTGTTGCAAGTTCTGTGATCTCATAACTGCTGCTACGGCCCTCTGTCCCAGCATGCAGACTGTGGTCAGATTTCACAGGTCATCTCTCACTATTCCACACATGACTGCTGGAGACGCCTCATTAGAGGCTGGACAGCCTACTGCCAGTGTGCTATCAAGAGGACAGAATCTCGCTTTTGATGGGAGGTTGCATTAGCAGGCTTCTAAGGTCTAATGCTGATACCGTATGATTATTTTTCAAGCCACGACAGGATAGAAAAATAAGAGATATATCAAGTGCTTAGCATTGTTCCTAGAGCATACCAAACATTCCCTAAAGTGGTATTGTTATCATCATAATTATTGCACACAAAATATTTTGGTGATTTCTCTCTTCCCTTTCATTGTCATAGAGCCTGTTCTCTGATTTACAACCTCCTACTTACAAATTTCAAAAGAAGAGGGGTCTTCTCTTAGCTAGCATCTCCCACAGTGTATTAGGCAAAGTTGGCATTCAAATATTCATTGAACACAGCCCTTATACACCACACATAACTAGAAGGTAATTTTTAGGGAACTGTGTTGTGCCATACACTGTAGGGACCTGGGAGGCCTGAGGAAGAAAGCACTGCTCCTGGGAACACATGCAAGCTTGCTTTCATGGACCCACCATGCTTTGCCAGGCCCCTTCTGAGGCCTTTCATTAAAGCCATTTCTGTGCCAGGACAAGTAGTTATGAGGAGGGGACAGGTGATGCTTTCATACTTGGTCCTACAATGGGCACTGCTGCCTAGAAGAATGTGAGTGTGAGAGGCTCTCACAGCGTGTGGCTGCTTCCCCAGGGGTAAGATGGGTGAAGCCTACACCCCAGCTGGCAGTCACCGGCACATGGCTGGATCTCAGTACACTTCCCTCCTGCTCTGGTTTGACTTTGTGTCCCTGCCCAAATCTCACGTTGAATTGTAATTCCCAGTGTTGGTGGAGGGACCTAGTAGGTGATAAGATCATTGGGGTGGATGTCCCCCTTGCCGTTCTTGGGATGAAGTTCTCATGAGATCTGGTTGTTTGAAAATGTGCGGCACCTCCCCCTTCTCTCTCTCCCTCTCTTCTGTCTGTCTCTGTCTCTGTCTCTCTCTCCCCTGCTCCACCCTATGAAGATGTGCTCACTTCCCCTTCGCCTTCTGCCATGATTGTAAGTTTCCTGAGGCCTCCATAGTCATGCTTCCTGTACAGTCTGGGGAACTGTGAGTCAATTAAATTTTATCATAAATTATCCAGTCTCAGGTAGTTCTTTATAGCAATTCAAGAATAGACTAATATACCTCCCCATTTTCCATCCTTCTAAACCTTATTATTCCAATGTCAACATTCACTCTAATGTTTTTTAAGATTCCTACAATGAAGAAAATAATGTCTTTAACTTTAGATTAAAAAGAAAAAAACTCAGAATATAGAGTTTCTCTGCTGTTTTCTGTCTAGGCATGGAATAGAAATTAATGTGCATGAGTGTTTTCTCTGGGTATAAATGACATGCTGGTGTTTCTGTTAGAAGATATCATTTGAGACCAACTCTCTATCTAAGAAGAACTCTCCAGAACATGCTGCTACATTTGGTAAACCCATTTACAGTTGTGGAAAAGCCACAGTGAAGTCTGTCTGTGGAATAGAAGTTCCATGATTTATAATAAGATCAGATCTGCAATCTATGAACTTTGATATAAATTCTTTAGGACCAATAATATCAGAAAAGTAAGATGTTCCAACTTGTCAAAAGTTTTTGTTTTTTTATTTTTTTTAAAGACAGCTTTTTGAGACTTAAATGACACACAATAAGCTGTTCATCTTTAAAGTGTATAATTTGATAAGTTTTGATGAATGTATAGAAATGAAAACCATCACCACAATGAAAAGAACAAATGAATTTCTCTCAAAAGTTTTCTTATTGCAGATGCAGTTGCTGATAAAAAAGTTTTCTTATTTCATTTTGTAACCTCTTCTTTCACTTCTTTGTTCCAGCAAATACTCTAGATTACTTTATATTTTCTAGAGCTTCATAAAATGGAATAATACAGTATAGACTCCTTTCGGTCTGGCTTCTTTGATTCAGAGTCCAATGGGATTCTGAAAAACAGCTATTGGAACTAATCAGTGAGTTTAGCAAGGTTGCAGGATATAAGGTCAATATGCAAAAATATATAAAATTTCTAGGTACTAGAAACTAACACAGAGAAACAAAAAAATACTATTTATGATGGTAGCAAATAATATAAACTATTTAGGAATACACCCAACAAAAATATGTAAGACATTCACTGCAAACTTTAAAATATTGCTAAGAGAAATTAAAGAAGCTCTAGATAAATGGAGAGATATACCATGTTCATGGATCAGAAGATTTAAGAGTCTGATGATGTCAGTTCTCCCCAAATTGATCTGAAGGTTTGACATGATACCAATTAAAATTCTAGCAGGATTTTTTTTGGTATAAACTGACAAGGTGATTATAATAATTATATGGAATTTCCAAAGACCTAAAATAGCCAAAACAATTTTGAGAAAGAGAAAAAAATTTGAAGGACTTACACTTCCTATTTTATGATTTATTATAAAATTACAGAGATCAAAACAATGTAGTTTTGGTGTAGAGAGAGAGACAAAGGAAGAGAATAGAGAGCACATAAATAGAATCACACATATATGGATAATTCATTTTTGATAAAGGTACAAAGGCAGTGCAGTATAGAAAGGATAGTTTTTTCAACAAATTGCTCCAGAAAAATTGGATATCCATTTACAAAAGGGAAGTTTAATTCATACCTCACACCACAGGCAAAGGTGAACTCAAAATAGATTACACTTCTAAATGTAAAACCTAAAACTATAAAACTTCAAGAAGCAAACATAAGAAAATATTTATGACCTTGGATTAAGTGATTTCTCAGGCACATAATCAAAACACAATTATAAAAGAAAAAAACTGACAAATTAAGCTTCATACAAATTAAGAACATCAGTTTTTCAAAAGATGTTTTTTGTTGAACGAAAAGTCTGGGCACAGACTAGGAGAAAACCATGCATCTAATAAAGAACATATATTTAGAATATAGAAGAAACACTTAAGATATGAAGTTGACAAACTAGTAGTTTCCTAAGTGGTTAAACATATACCTACCATAAGGTTGCTGTTCCACTTATGAGTATTTACTCAAAAGAAAAAACCCTTGTATATTCAAACAAGACTTGTACATGGATGCTCAGCGTTTTTTATTTTTTTATTTTTTATTGAGATGGAGTTTCACTCTTGTCACCCAGGCTGGAGTGGAATGGTGTGATCTCTGCTCACTGCAACCTCCGCCTCCCAGATTCAAGCAATTTTCCTGCCTTACCTTCCTGAGTAGCTGAGATTACAAGCACCTACCACCATGTCCAGCTAATTTTTATATTTTTAGTAGAGACGGGGTTTCACCATGTTGGCTAGGATGGTCTTGAACTCCTAACCTCAGGTGATCTACCTGCTTCAGCCTCCCAAAGTGCTGGATTACAGGCATGAGCAATTGCACCCAGCCAAATGCTCAGCCTTTGTAGTAGCCCAAAGTGAAACAATTCAAGCACCCTCAACAGGCAACTGGGTAAACAAATTGTGACATATTATAGTGATGTAGTTTGGAATTTGTCCCCTCCAAAGCTCATGCTGAAATGTAATCCTCAATACTGGAGGTGGTCCTACTGGGAAGTGTGTGGGTCATGGTTGTGGGTCACTTACGAGTGGCTTGCTGCCCTTCCCATGGTCATGAGTGATTCTCACTCTCTGAGTTCAGGGGAGAGCTGGCTGTTAAAGGGACCCTGCCACCTCCTCCCCTGTCTCTCATGCTTCCTCTTTGCCTTCCGCCATGATTGGAAGCTTCCTGAGCCCTCCTTAGATGCTGGGCAGATGCTGGTGCTAAGCTTGTGCAGCCCTCAGAACTGTGAACCAATTACACCTGTTTTATTTATAAATTACCCAGCCCCAGGTATTCTTTTATAGCAACACAAAACAGACTAATACATGTACAATGTAAAGGAATAAACATTGATACTTACAACAACATAGATGAATTTCAAAGTAATCATGCTGAGTGAAAGAAGCCAGGCAAAAGGATGCATTCTTTATGCTTTCATTCATGTAAAATTCTAGAAAATGTAAACCAATCTACTGTGACAGAAAGTAGGGCAGGGGTGTGTGGGAGGGAGGGAAGGAGGGAAGGGTGATAAAGGGGCATGAGTGCTCACTATCTTGATTGTGGTGATGGTTTTGTAGGCATATGTTTATGTCAAAACTGAAGTCACACAATTTAAATAAATGCCATTTATTGTATGCCAATCATATTTCAATAAATATATATTCTTCCATTTACCCCCTAAAACTCTAGAGAAATTCCTTAGGCAGAGCCTTTGTGAGACAATGTATTTAATGCAGCCAGTGCAGGGCCTGATGTATCAGGTGTGCTCAATAAAGGGTCCTTTTCTTTCACTTTCCTTCCCACTCCATCAAAATATTCAGATTCCTGTACATCTAGTACAGAAACCTGTAGTTTTTCCTCTACAGATTCTAGTGGGACAGAAAAGCACGAAGGTTTTGATACTCAAAGGTCATGTGATGCTATTTGTTTGGTGCTGAAACTTTCCAATGCTTTCACAGTATTTGGAACAAGACACGATTATGAGAAGCACATGTAGTTCAATGTCGAAATTTCATTTTTTTGAAATACATCTGGGTTTTAAAAATGTAATCTTACTGGGGCTTCTGCATGGAGGCCATCTCGATCCAGGAAGTCTTTATTGAGGGCCCTCCAAGGTGTTTCTGATGCATAGAAAAGGCAGTTGAATGACTTACAGAAGTGACTACCGGCTGACCACCTCCTTGCTTGGCTGCTGGCAGCTCTGTTCTTTGCTGCCTCCTTCCTGGTGGGCTCTGGATGAACTGTTGCTGTATACACACCTCTATGTTGGTGTCTGTCCCTTGATCGCTGTCACCGCATGTGTCTCCAGCAATGTCGTGCCTAAGTGTGTCCAATATTTCCACTTCCATCCATTTCCATGGAGGCTTCCTTCATTTTTGGTGCTGAGAGGCACCACATGCTGCAGGTGAGCTGTACAAGGGCGGCTCTGGAACGCCAGGCACCAGCCCTTGAACCTTCATGCAAGAAATGGTGAAATAATTTGATTTCCTCTCAAGAGGGGAATACAGAATGCAAAATGGAGACTTTTGCGTAGGGAGCCTTTGGTGAGACTTGTGCATGGAAGTCTTCTTTCAGCGGTGACCACAGTGTGGGCAAAGCTCCCCATGCAGAAGCTCCAGAGAGTGTGGGAGATGCAGCCAGGGAGCTCCTGCTGTATGGTGAGGGGGACCCACAGGAGGGAGCCATGCTTCCTGAGAGCCAGCTTCATCCCGGACACTGGCATTCCTCCATCCCCATGAGCCTGGCACTGGGGTACAGCAAATGACTGCATGTGGCTTTCAAATGCATCACGGGTTCCACCAAATAGTAAACAAGCAGATACTGTCCCCTGAGCTCTCTAATGAAACGTCAAGAGTCAAGTTCAGTTGATGTCCCACTTGTCTACCTCCAGTGACCGCAGTTTTGTGGGTGGATGAGGCTCTTGCCTCTGTCTCTGTGTAACTGCTGACTGTACCTTGCAGGGCACCCTTTATCAGAGATAGATGCTATCAATCAAAGTGGATATCAGGACAATTCTTCACTGAGGCATGGAGTTAAACCTTTAGCTGTACAAGCTCCCAGGAAGCTCTTAACTTCAGGGAAAGCTAAACAATGGACAGCATACTCCATAAGATTTTTGTTAGACTTCCTCTTACTCTTTTCTTTGAAGCATCTACACAACTTGCAGAGATCCTGAATTAATATCTTTGGGATGATTTATGTGTATCAAAGACGGCAATTTAACTCTGAGTGTACCTTCCTAATATTCATGGAAACGGATTTAATCACACTCTTATCTCTTGAGATAATGGCTTCTGAATAGTGCCTTCAGCCGCCACCGTTTCCCCTATGTCTGGCGCATAAAGCCTCCTTGCAGCGCGTGTGGGGAGGCAGGTGCTGTGCTGCTCTGCAGCGTGTGGGCAGATAGGGTGCTGTGCTGTTCTTCTGCAGGGAACTCCCTGGCTGCTGCAGCGACTGCCATTCCTCACCTAAACACTCACTGTGGGAGCTTCTGGATTTTCCTCCACTGTGTGTTTTTGGCAGTTCTTAAGACAAGATTTCTGGGGCATTGGTGACCTTCAGGGGTTCTTAGGTGCTCGTGGCTCAGAAGGCGGGGGAGCATCACTGGGGTGGCTGTCTCCTGATGGAGGCTGGGTGCTTGGGGTTGGAGGCTTGGGCTCTCAGCACAGGCAGCCCCAGCTCCGCTGCTCCCCAAGCTCTGCTGCTCCCCAGCTGTGTGGCCTGGGGTGCAGTCACCAGGTCTTTCTCTATTGTCTATTTCTGAGGCTTTGGCTTTGCTGAGCCTGGAGGGATGGCCCCTCCCAGGGTTGGCTGATTCCTCGATAGTGAGGACCTCACCTATGAGCATGCCTGTCACATGCAAACCCACCGTCCGGAGCCCACACCCTGCCACCTCCTCCTCTGGCCACTAACACGGCTCACACTGCAGTGGCCACTGTCCCCCTGCTGTGGTCACCCCAGGGCAGGCATCTGACACTCGGGGACAGCCCCAATTCCCCAGAGCCCACTGAAGTCACTCAGTGACCAGGACTGAAAGCAGTGAGTCCTGAGCCTGCACCACCCTGCCCACCCTGCCCGCCAGGAAGGCTCCTATCCAGTTTGCAGGGCTGGCTCAGCCCCTGCCTTTGGCTGGGCTGCTCTTAGGGGCCAGTGCTGCTGTCCCCTGGGGTGCTGTCCCCTGGAATGCTGTCCCCTGGGATCCTGTCCCCTGGGTGCTGTCCCCTGGGATGCTGCTGTCCCCTGGGGTGCTGTCCCCTGGGATGCTGCTGTCCCCTGGGGTGCTGTCCCCTGGGTGCTGTCCCCTGGGATGCTGCTGTCCCCTGGGGTGCTGTCCCCTGGAATGCTATCCCCTGGAATGCTGTCCCCTGGGATGCTGCTGTCCCCTGGGGTGCTGTCCCCTGGGATGCTGTCCCATGGAATGCTGTCCCCTGGGATGCTGCTGTCCCCTGGGGTGCTGTCCCCTGGAATGCTGTCCCCTGGGTGCTGCCCCCTGGGATGCTGCTGTCCCCTGGGGTGCTGTCCCCTGGGATGCTGTCAGGGCTGCAGGTTGCTGGCATCTGCTTCTACGTGTTCCTGTTTAGTGCAGGGCTGGGGGTCTGGAAGACACAGTCAGAGGGGATTTTCTGGCTCCTGTGTTTGACTCTGGTACCTGGGATACAGGATCCTGAATGGCTTTTAATGTGGAGGGCCTTTTTCAGTGCCTGTCTTCCTAGCACGCAGCATCGAGGACCTGTGAAATCCCAGAACCTCAGGGTTGGGGCCGTTAGGTGCCCACTAGTTCCCCTCTCTAGTTCTTCACTCCCTGTGGGCGCAGCCGGAGCTGTCTCCAGGTACCCTGGAGTCCCTGGTGCATAGGGAACCCGGCTGTCCCAGGTGCACAGAGAACGGGCAGCTGGTTCCCTGGAGTCATGTGTCTACCCTGCTGGGGGCAGGTCTGTGCAGCGAAGACCCTCCCTGCATTGACTGGGCCACAGGAGGGGGTTGGACGGAAAGTCCACACAGGACATGGGTGCGCCTCCGGGGAGGGGCAAGGCACCTGCCAGCCCCATCGGTTCACGGGCGACGCCACGCCAGGCCAGACTCCTTGTCCCACTGTTGGCAGCTCTGTCCTTCACTGCCTCCTTCGTGGGAGTGTGGGTGTGTTCTGCTGCTGTGGATAAAGCCGCAGTGAACAGATACGATTTAGGCTGCAGCCCCTTTCTCAGTCTCCCCTGTAAAGACCCAGGATGGCCAGTGAATCCCATGAGGGTCCTGGGTGGGAGGATTGGGGTTTCGGGGAACCAGCAGGAACTAGGAGGACACAGGTGGCAATGCCATGGCCACGGCCAGGGAGCATTCCGAGGTGTGACACAGAACTCCTGGGGTTCATGTTATTTACCTGATGCTGTCAGTAACCAACTGTAAAAGTTATTTATATTTTATGGCCCAGATTTACACATCCTGTGCATATACATGGCACAAAAAACCCCAATATTTTCAAATTTCATAGGAAAAAAAGCTTAGGTTCATATAAGAAGTGATGGACAAAAACGTTATAGGGAACAAAAAAGGGAAACACCACGTTTTCTGTTTTCACCTCGTGTTCCTTGTGAAATAACTCATGATGGCTTTAGAGGGACAGGAGGAGTGGAGGAGGGGTGTGGGGGGGGAGAGAGAAGAGGAGAGAGAAGGAGAGGGGGAGAGGGGAAGAAAGGGGAGAGAGAGAGAGGGAAGGGGGAGCTGGGAAGAGAGAGAGGGAAAGAGTGGGCGGGGACGAGGGGACGAGGGGGAGGGACAGACGAGGGGGAGGGGGAGAGAGACAAGAAGAAGGGGAGGCGGAGAGAAAGAGAGGGCGCGAGAAGGGGGGTG